>VZUI01088261.1:0-34300 GCA_013401135.1 Cettia cetti | reverse complement strand
GGCTGTCCCTGCTCCCCAGCCTGGCTGTCCCTGCTCCCCAGCCTGGCTGTCCCTGCTCCCCAGCCTGGCTGCCCCTGCTCCCCAGCCTAGCACCAGGGGGTAAAGCTGCAAGCCTTTTCTCCTCTTGCTTTCTGTGTATCGAGTTATTCCATGTGTCCATCTCAAAGGTATTGCAAGTCTTCTGCTTCTAGGACTGTAAATCAGTGGGAGGTTTCCTTCTGTCCACCTCTGCTCCCCTTTCCTGGGGAAAAAGCCTTGCTCTCTGGCAGAAGAGCCCTGTCCTTCCTTTGCCCTTGGCTATGCAGTTATTAGTACTGAGACTCTCTACCTCTTGAGGTTACTTGTTGAAAGTGTCAGTGATTCTTTGGAGAGCCTGTTTTCATTTCTTCTGACCAACAGCCTTTGCTTGCACCATGCCAAATAATAAAATTTCCATGGTGCTCTTTAGATCTTGTGAAACATGACTCGGTAGAGTAAAAAGAAAATAACATACTTTCCCATCTTACAGTCTTAGAGCCTGAAAGAAACAAGATCTATTTCACCAGGTGAACGAATGTAGGATTTTTGTGTACACAGGATGTGTTCTAGTCATTTGTCAAACATAGTTTTTTGAAATTCCATACAAGCCGTGTTTTGGCAGCCTCCTCTTGCTTGCTCAGCACCTCAGATTTTATGCAGTTGGGGATGGGAATATCCAGGTTTCTTATGGCTTTTTTGACTGAGAGGCCAGGCACTTCTGCTGCCTCGGGCTGGTGCTTTTGAGAGTTTGAAATAAAGGGCACTGCTGGGCTTTGGATGCCTTTCATGAAGCTAGGAATGTTTCTGCAGAGTTTTCTGCCACATCTCTTCACAGTTATTACCTGGTGTGCACTTAAATTGCAAGAGTTTCATTTGAACTATGAAAAAATGATACTGATAAGGTTTTTATGCAATTATTATAAGATATTAATAGATCAGATAAGTTAAGCTGCTACTAACCAGCAGCAGCATTTGTCTAATATAGAATCAGACAGGTTTTTATTTAATGTTTTAATGTTAAAATATTTAAATCTCACCAAACTTTTTAACTTTTATCAAAGTGGGAAGTATTCTAGTTACATCTGAGTTTTTTTGTAAGTGGCAGTAAATTTTCTAGTTCACAAAACAAAGCCTGAGTCTCTTGACTTTCATCTGTACTAAGTTAACTTCTCTTCAGTTGCATGATTTAGATTCTCTAAGTCACTAAGCTGTAATTGCTGACTGCCCTCATCTTTACCCTATTTTTTTCCCTTCATCCTCTTGATATTCTGCAACTTTCTTCTCATGCCTTGGTAGAAGTTACTGGACTTTGAGGGCCTTTGTTCTGTTGGCTTTGTTTATTTATCCTAGGGCTCATTTTTTCATGCATTTAGCAGTGAACACAGCACTGATGTTCAGTCATTCCATCCTTTGCAAGTGAGTCTGGAGGGCAGAGGATGTGCTGTTTCCTGAGTCCCCTTTGGCTTCCTCTCTGATTGATGCAGAGTCCAAAAACTGCATGTGTTTTGTTTTCCAAGCAGTGGTGTGTGCCAAAGTCAGTGTGTAAGCACATTCTCTGTCTGGAACCAGGAATTGTAGACATTTTTACAGAGGGTTACTACTTAAATCATCGTTTTTCTTACCACTTTTATTAATGGGAGGGTGAGTCCTGTCAGTACTGCAATACAAGATTGGAAGCCAGAAATTCCTATGTTCTGATCCCAGTTCTGATGGGAACACATGTGGTTGTCTAGGGTAAGCTCTTTCCTGCCCCTTTTACAAGTGGGATGTCAGTACACTCAGTATTGGGATTCTGTTTCCCAACAGCCTGGTTTGTTCTTCCTGTGTGAGCAGGGCTCAAGAGAGCCTCTAAACCTCCAAGTAAAAGGCCCAGCACGTGGGTGTTGGAGTTCATGAGAAATTCTCTGGCCACCTACAATCAGAACTACCTCTCAAAGGATGTGCTGTAATTTTAACTAGAGCTTGATCCTCCCCTGCTGGGAACAAATACTTAGCTAGCAATGCCTTGTTTGACAGAGGAGGGGAAGAAGGAAGTTCTCCTGTGAGGGGGGTTGTTGCTGGTTTGGCAAACCTGATAAGCTGAGGATGTGGAGGGAGAGGGAAGGACAAGGCAAGCCAGGCTTTCAAACTGCCCTGGGAAACAACACTTGACCGTGTGCCAGCTGCCGCCTTTGACGGTGGGATTTTGTTTTCTTGCTTTTCTTGGACTAGCAAACACTTGTTCTGTTCACCCCACTGATTCTGCTTCTCTCCCTTATTCTCCTTCCCAGCTCTCACAAACCCACTGCAGCTCCTTGCAGCCCAGGCCAGCTCCTCCACTCCTGTTGTAGTCAGCCGGGTCTGCGAGCCAGGGACCGAAGAGACAGCAGCAGCCTCCTCCAGTGAGCCTGAAGTGAAAAGAGCACGGATAGAGGAGCCCAGTGCAGCAGGGCCAGCCCAGACTGGAGTCATCACATCCACAGTGCCACAAGGACAGGCAACCAGTGAATGAAGAACCGGTGGGAGGAGCTGGAGTGATGGCGGGGTGGGCATGGGATGGCAGGAGCCCTAAAGCAGCTTTCACAGGAAACCAACCACAACTGTAACAGCTCAAAACACAGCTGATAAAGAGCTCTTTTTAAAGGCAGATTTTTCAATGGGAGGACAACAGCTGTTAGAATCACAAGGTGCCAAAAAGAATGGAAAATCCCTCCCAAGAACCCATATCTGGAACTCTGTTCTGTCTCTACTTATGGGATATTGTTTTCCTTTTTCTTTTTTTTTTTTAAAGATTCAAAAAAAAATACAGACAACTGATTGTATGACTGCTCGGATATTTTTAACTATCTTTTCCCCTTTTGACTCCAAGGGGATGGGATTTGCAGTTCAGAATCTAAAGGAATGTAATACAAATACAGTCTGCTCCCTGGAAAGAAAACTCTTCATGTTGTATGCCTTAATACCACACTTGTGAGAGCTTTGAACCATAGGACCATTTTAAAAAGGTCACCTAAGGCAATCAAATGCTGAAAGAGGGGTGCAGTATCTCACAACAACTTTAAAGAAACATGGTACCAAGCTTAAAAAAAAAAAAAAGGCAAATGATTCTGGTTTTTTGAAACAGAAAATTCTGAATATAAATGCTTATTTATATGGGGATTCAGGAGGAAGAGTTACAGGGCTCAGCCACCTGGATTTCCAGATGCAATTTCTCTCACTTCCCTCTGAGGGAGAACAGGAGGCCAGAGGAACTGTATTAACTTTGTCCCTGTAAAGATGTTAAAAACAAAGGGGTTTGTATCTTTACAAATAATTTCTTACAATTACTTTTCACTTGCTCTGGAGAACAGCCAAAGTACCTTGATGCCCGAGGATCACATGGGGAAGGGTGTCTACAGGAGGTTCTGTGTGTATTTGATTGATCACAGCTTGTGTGGAGCACCAGCTTTTGTTCAGATTAGCACTGTAGGTGAAGGCGTGGCCACTGTCTCTGTGAACTTGAGAAAATACTGGTTGATGTTCTGCACTAAAGCAGTGACCTTCACCTCCTGGTGGTGGTGTGGTCCTTAGCTTGATGGCTGTGGTCAGGAGGTCAGCTCCTCACCCTCTTCCATGGCTACCAGCAAAATTCCTGTGTTATTCTTTGGAGAGAGAGCTTCAGGGCTTGGATGAGAGGCAGCAGAGGTCATACCATGCATGGTTCATTCAAATGCTGTCAGGGTGTTGTAGACCAAGGCAAAAGACTTCTCTTTTATTTTCCATGTGTCAAAACTCCCTGGGGGTCTTCAAACAGTTTTACCAAAATTAATTTGGAGGTTTGCTTTCATTGCTTGGCTCCCTCTCCCATCTCTTCTGCCTTGAGGACCGTTTGGGTTGGCCAGTAGGAGGAGGCCTTTGCTCAAACTCTGTTCCAGGCTCCTCACATATTACAAGGATGGCTTTTGAGGAAGGCAGATTTGACTCACTTCAGCCACGTGCAGCAGTGGATGCTTGTGACACCTTATCACTGGCAAAGAAATCCACCCCTGCCTGTAGCCTCCAGCAAACCCCTTTGGCTTTACACCCTTTGCAGTCCCCTTGGCTAACATGTCTTCTGGCAGCACAGCAGAGATTTATTATTTTTTTTTAATTTAACAAATGTTAAGGTTTTGGTCATGGCAAGAGAGACTTAAGAAGGGTGGGCTGTGCCTCTGGTGGGTTATCCCCCATCTGTACTGATTTTCTGTCCTGTTTGACAAGGCAGAGAGGCAAAAGCCACTGCAGAAACATTGCAAAAAAGCCTCCCCCAGCGTGCAGTAAATGATACTGTCAGCATATCCACGGGGATTAGGGGTAAGGCACAGCCCTTCAGTGCCTGCTGGAATCTGGGGAGGAAATCCACAAGGTAACAGCTGGCATCACTTGTTCCCTTCTAGGTTTCCTTTGTCTTTGCCAAATGCTATTCAATAACCAAGTCCCACCACTTGAATAAAACCCAGACATGTTTAATTCTCAAGTCCATTGTTCTGTGAGAAATATTGCTGAAAGAAGGAAAGAATTTCTTGATCTCATGATTTGTGGTTACTTTCTGCGGCGAGAGGTACATAAAATATTCATGACAGATCATTTATCTCAGCTGGGCTTTCAGAATTCAGGTGTGTGCCCTTAGTGACAAGTTATTAGATGGGATTTTAGTACTTTGAAATGGTTTTGTGAAGGAGAATTGTTAGAGACCACAGAGTAATTGAAGCAGGCTGGCCTCCAGCTGTCCCTTCTCCCGCTAGGAAGGCAAGGTGTGGTGCAGCAGAAAAGCACATGGATTAGCTCTGTTTCTGTAGCCTTTTCAAAGCCAGGAGTCAATAAAATGAGCTTCAAGGCAGAAGGCACAAGTGAGAGTGCAGCACAGTCTGTGTGTGATGAATCATTTCTTTTTGGGTGACTGCTGGTTTAGATACAGGCACGCCTCTGAAACAGCCCCGAGGCTTGGGAGCGCTCCGGAAGTGCAGGACTCCTTCCTTGGGCTTCCAGAATGTTGGGTGAGTCAGAGCAAAATGAAAAACCAACAGAAAACTCTTCAGGATGTGGAGCTGCCAAGATTCTGTGGATTTTTTTTCGCTGATGCTTTTCTCTTAAAGAGTCTAAATAATTAAGCCCTGAACTTTTGTAAACTAATCCAGCACCAAAGACATCAGCTGAGTGACAATGTTTTCATCCACCATAAAGCTGTTGCTTTATAGATACCTCTTGAAAGTCCATCCTCAGGTTCCATGTGTAGATCTGCCTCCTGAGTATTTAGAACAGAATAATACTTTCTCTTCTTTTTGTGGCTCACAATGCCTGCTGGTTCAAAGGGGAGTTGAGGATAAGCAAACATCTTTGTTCTGTTCACCCTTTCTGCTTGAGATGTCTGGAACTTGTCAGTTCATCCTGTCAGGGGGTTTTTGCTTTATCAGTCTGCTGCATCCCTCTGCTACTCTAGGAAGCAGTCCTGTCACTTTCAGATTATTTTTTTTTTTTTTTTTTTTTGTAGGTTTGTCTAAACATAGCCTGGTACCAGGTAAAACAACTGTTCTTGCTAAATTGTGTTGAGAGCTGTGGAAAAGTGTGGTCCTCATCCAGAACAAGTGAGATGAAGACATCTTGTTTCAGGCCTTAAGATGAATTCTTTCAACACTGCTCAGTCTGGAAGACAGCACCATTCTTTCTGCATACCAGTCCTGATTCTCCAGGCTGCAGAGGCGTGAAAATTCACGTGGTGGTAGAATTAAGTCTTCAGCTAGAAAGAAAATGTCTACCTTGGATTACTTTAAATTGATAATCTGACTTGCTTTTATGGTCTAAAAAGTTGTATCTCATCTTTGATTACATTAACTAAAGCAGGTTTGAGGGGAAGTGAAGGTGGAGGCTTCACTGGATTTTCTGCTGTCTATGTAATGAAGGTCGAGGCATATTGAATATTTAAACTGCAATAACTTAGACCTGGGAAAACTGTAAAGACAAGTTCTTAATGTTTGAATTCGTTTTCCACCATTCCCTATTGATTTTTTTTCCACCTTAGGCAGTGACATTGACTAATTTTTCTTTGATCAGTTAGTTTATAGCAACTTTCTTTGCCCCAGTTTGCAGGAGTTGAATGCAGTCGTTCTTTGTTTTATTCCACTGGAATTCCATGTTGTTTGTCTTGACCTTGGCTCTTATGATACAGAAAGCTTTTTAGAGAAAGATCAATTTAATCTGATTTAGTGATAACATAGCACAGTGCTGAGCACAAAATTGAAGTCCATGATTAGCTCATATATTCTTTTCAACTCTTTTCCTTCCCATATTCCTCCCTCCCCCATACCATTAATGCTGTCCCCTGTAGCATATCCAGTAATTTTTATCCACTGACAGGAGCAGCACCTTGCATTAAGCTCTGCCTGAGGACTCAAGGGTGAAAATACCTGTGGAATACTTGGAGCTCCAGAGCAGGTTGAGAAAGGTCAATTTGGTCACCCTGTATTAATTTTCATGCTGTGTTCTAGACATGTTACTGGTGGGCTTATTCAGGAGAATGTTTTCAGAGACATGTTAAAGCTTTGCAAGAGGAAAGGAATAACAGCTAAAGCTCTTACAGTGTTTCTGCCATCAGTGTCATGGTCTAGTGTCAGATTTTGGGGGAAGTAAACTTGATTTTGCATGCTTGGTCTTGTGTAGTGACTTAGAGTTGTCATTCAGAGTTAATGTCCACTTTTTTTAAATTTTCCTTTTTTAGTAAGGAAATGCCCACAATGGAATGAAACTTGGAGCACAGAAGGCATGGTGCCTGTATCTAAGCAAGTGAGAACATCTGACCTGAACTCTCTTGCAGTGTGGTGTGGAACACTTCTGCCTCCCTGCTGGAGGTGTTCTCTTGGTGTTGGAGCTTTTCCTCTGTGCTAGCAAGGGGGTATTTGTTTGGTATCACTGATGTGTGCTAGTGTGTAAGTGAATGTCAAAATGTAGGGTGAAAGGAGAAGTGCTTCCCTGCTATACCCGAGTCTGGGGATCTTGGATGAAAAGATTTCACCAGCAGCACTTCTCAGCAACATAAAAAGAATTTCCTATGCAGCTGTATTTGTTCCTTGCCTCTGAGGAGAACCCAGCTCTGCCTTCTCTGCAAAGGTACTTGAAGATCCAGTAAGAATTTTCCAATTTGCTTTCTTCTCTTAAGGGTGAACCAGCCTGGTTGTCTTGCTCTCTTTTTGTCCCTCAGGTGGAATTGCTGCAGGAGGTCACTCTGAGTCTTGTTCTGGGGAGCCCAAACACAGAGGCAGTGCTGCAGACATGATCTGGGGAATGCTGGATGGGTTGGAAGAGGAATCCTTTTCCTTGGCCTGGTAGCTGCATTTTTGCCAGTACAGCCCAGTACCTGTTTGGGCTCTTGCTGCAAGACAAATCTAAAGTGTGAGGAGCAAATCACAGAGTGAACTGGATTGCATTTGTACAGATGCAGCCATCTTATTCCTGTCTTCCAAGGGCAGTCCTGGCTTGGGTCTTACAGGAAGCAGCACTCAAGGATGCTGATCACTTTTAAAGATACCTGTGCTTTATCTTATCAAGTTTCAATCTTACAGTTATCTTTGAGTTTCAATCCAATGCAGAATTTGCCTAGAGTTTCTACCTGCTGCAAAATCTTTGAGGTTTTTTAAGTCCTGCTGCTAATAAGTTGGACTAGGGCATTAAGAGTGAACCTCTAAAGGAACAGGACTTGCTTCATAATTTTGCCCTTGCTGCACACTGAGATTTTGAGTTTGCAAATGCCATCCTGCAGCAAATTATCTGTCTTCTCTTGCCAGCCAGTCTCTTGGGCAGCTCCTGTTTCCATTCCTCATCAGTTTTTCCCCTCTATTTGTAGTTATTTCTGTCAACTCCAGAGTCCTTTAATCCAACTCCTAATTTAATTCCATTGCTCGAAGCCCCGCATCTGGCGAGGATTCTTGTGTTAGGTTGCAGTTACATGAGTAAACAATCTGTTGTAGAACTTTCTGTGTCCTGGGTGAAAAATGATGCCCAAGCTGCTGCTACTATAGCATACACTACTGCTGGAAAGTGTAGCTTCCAATGGAGCCAGCTGTGCTGCAGAAAACAGTTACACTACAAGGTCATCTGAATTGCTGGAGCTGATGGGATTGGGAGGCAATGCCATCTTGCATGTTGATCTGCACCTGATGCAAACGTGGCTGGGGAATCTCTCTCTGGGCTGCCTGGCAGCTGTCAGGCTGTGATTTGTTAGATCAGCATCTCTCTCTGGGTGGGTTGTCTGCAGGTCAGTGCACGTGTTTGTGCATACAGGTGTGGGCGTATTCCCATGCCAGAATCAGCAGTGGGAATTTTGTAGCTGTGAGGGTGGGCTTTCTCTGTTAGGATCTCTTTCATGGGGCAATACTACACCAGAGAGTGTTTTACTTTGGCCTGAGCAAGACATTTTGAAAAATACTTGGTTTTCTTGGAGCACTATATTTAAATTCCAAATTTTGAATCAATTTTTGACGTTTGTATTTATATGTTCGGAAAATTCTTTTGATACCTTCTCGATTTACCAACACTGAATTAAAACCTTTCAGAATGTATGGTTGGTCCTCTCCATATGTGTCACTTTAAGTTTCAGAGCACGAGGGTAGTTGTGCCAAATTTACCCCTTTGCTCTCAAGACAGAAAAAAAAACCATTGACAATTCATGGGTGGCAGCTAAGGAAGAAACCCTTTAAATATTTTTTTTTTCAGAGAATATTAAATTAGATCTGTGTAAACATAAAATTTATATTTATTAATGTGTGAGTGTGTGAGCGTGTGTGTCAATATAGATATATAAATGGTCCATGACTATTTCCTTCTCTTGAATGGTACTTACACAGACTTTTATACAGTGTGTTGGTAAATTCCTGCACCAGGCACTGACTCTGAAAGAATGATGAACCTGGTTTTGTAACGAATGTGAGCAGCCAGTGGAAGCAACTTTACTTCAGTGATTGCTTTCATTCTTCTCGCAGAGCAGAAGAGGCAGCTTGGTACTTGCATCTTCCTTGTGTAGGATCCCTGCTTCTGCCTTTGTCCTGCTTTCAGCAACCCCAGTCCACGCTGCTTTTCTGGCAAGAAAACCCCCCCAAATGGCACTAAGGAAAGCTGGAATCCTTTCTTGTCTGCAGCTCTCTCTAGATGCAGTGTCAGGGAGTTCTTTACAGATTCTTCTCTGTAAGTAATGAGACCTTATTTCTAACAGAGGAGATTTATGAGGGGTTCATGAGGATGCTGTAAGGCAGAGGAATTCCTCCTGTCAGGTGGCTAAGCTAACACTGGGGCACTGGGAAATAGTTTCTTTTCCTCTGTGGTGAGATTATTTTCCTTTTATCATGCTTCTGTCTCTTTGTGGGGTGAGGTGTGTCTATATCTCCTTAAAAACAAGCACAGAGGAGTTTTTTCTAATGTTTCCATTCACAGGGAGTAAATTTTACTAAACTGGCCAAAGTTCAGGTGTGGTTTAATTCCACAAGGATCACTAAATTCAGAGAAGGAGGGTGTATTATGAACCACTTGGATCTTCTGAGAATAAAAGCAGGTGATATTTGACTTCCTAATCCTAATTGCTCTTCCAGGAGCAGAAATTCTCTATGAGGATCTGAGTGAAAGCTTCACCTCAGCAATCACGGGCTGCTGATGGGGCTTCAGTCCTGCAGGGAGGACAGGGTTGGTGATAGGAAGAGTGACCAGAATAGGAGCAGTGAAAGGAAGCAGCTTTCCTCCTCATCCAGCAGAGAACAGCCCCTGTGAAACCCAGACTTCCCCTCATCTTTGGTTGTTGCCTCGTGTCTGCTGCCAGGTTATGCTGTGATCTGGACCTCTCTGTCCTGCTTCTACCCCAC
The DNA here is from genome assembly GCA_013401135.1 of Cettia cetti. Taxonomy (NCBI): domain Eukaryota; kingdom Metazoa; phylum Chordata; class Aves; order Passeriformes; family Sylviidae; genus Cettia; species Cettia cetti. Next base: position 24,443 of record VZUI01088261.1, on the reverse strand, counting down.
CTTTCACTTAAAGCAGTCTCAGACAGAGCCTTCCTTAAAGCTAAGGGCAACCGTGAGGAGAAATGTCTGGTAGCTGAAGAAAAAAGAGATTTAAATGGAGCAGAAAAAGTGAGAATTCCTTCTGTTTCACTGTCTTGCTGCTAAAAGTCTGGTGCAGAACATCCTGATGTTCTGCTGATTTATATGCTGCTCTTGGGAGGTGGGCAGGCTGCTAAGTTGGCTCTGTAGCAATTGAATTACTGTAAACCTAAACTTGCTTAATCTCTCATTTTTTTTCTCCCTCAAATGGGCTTGAAGTAGAGGGAAACAGTATTGTTTGTAAGATCTTTTTTGCTTTAATAGAAAACAGAATGTAAAAAAAAAAGAAAACCAACAAAAACAAAACCAAACTCATTCAAAATAATGATCCAGAAAATGGCTTTAAAATATGAAAATCTTACAAGACCATATGTTGTGTTGGGTTCTGGACATGCTGTTTGTGCTGAGGAGGCTGGCCCTGTCCAGCCTGCTGGGCAACCTCCACGAAGCCAAAAAGAGCATTTCAAGAGTCTGTAGCTATCCAAAGGACTGTTATCCAAAGGACTGTTAAAAGCTGTTTAGGGATAAATCAAAAGCTGTGTGTGAGCAACGGATGGTAAAGCTGGAAATTCAGATCCAACTCTGAATAATTGCTCTAACAAAAAACAAATTCCAAGGAATCCGACTCTCCCCCTGTTCTGCAGATGCTCCTTCCCACCCAGGCTGAGAGGAGAACCTGAAATACCTCAATGGCTTCACAGAAGGGTTTGCCACAGAGATCTGGGCCAGCCTTACCCCTTTCACCTCGGTTTGGCACTTATTTTATAAAATAAGAAGGTGATGGAAAGGGGTAACTTAAAGCCATGCTTGCATTTCAGTTCCTGGTGTTGCCTGTGCAAGACACCTCCAGCCAGATGTTTTGGGGTTTGTGGGGCTGTTGTTTTTTTTTACAGCTGATATCAAAAGTTGTTGTTTTGGGGGGTTTTTTTTGTGACTCGTTTTTGTTATCAGTGCTTTTTAAAAAGCAGGTGTGTATCCCAAGGGGGAAGCTCCATGTGGGGCAGTGGATGTGAAGTTCATGCTCTTTTCTCTGGCCATTTTGCAGCACTGCTCCTGTGAGATGCTCAAGGACGTGTGGGATCCTTCATCCCAGGAGCAGGACCTGTGTTTCCACATCACATGGGATACAGTGGTTTTGTTTGTTTGTTTTTTTAATATAGAGCCATACATTTTTTTTAAGTAATTTGAGATCTGAATGTGATTTCTAATGTATCGAGAACGTTAATATTTTAAAGCTATAACAAAGGTTTAAATTTCTACTTTTTTTTTTTTTTTTCATTTATTTTAACTGTTCTGTTACCTTAATTTGATGTATGTGGTTGGGGAATGTTGCTTCTCCTCTTAGCATTTGTTTCTATAACCAGAAATAAAATTATATATGAAAGAGAAAATGCCCTGAAATTGCTTTGCTGGTTTGGGGTGACAGATTGGATCCTTCCAGTGCAGCATCGTAGAGGGGTTGAGTTTCCTGCAGCAGTGAGGGGACAGTGTGTTTAATATTTTTTCCTTTTTATTTCATGTAGGAAGGAAGTGTGTATCTGCACACCTAGCACTGTTTAGAGTTCAGACACCTCACTTTTGATCCCTTGTCAGTTATTTGGGCAGATGTTGACTCGCAGCAGAGTGAACATATGGACTTGTGTGTTTGAGATCCCTGATGCTTCCCCTGGGCCTTGTAAACTCTTCCTCCAGCTCCAGCTTTTGTTTTGTCATGAAGTGAAACATTGTTATTTTCAAAGTTAAACTATTCCCCTGTAATTTAGAGTAATTGTTTTCATTTAAGCCTATGAGGTCAGAAAACAGTACTTTATGTGTCTTGTAGTTGGACTTTTCCCCCTTTGTCCTCCTAATGCAGCTACAATTTAACTTCTGGGTGTATTTTGACTGAACATTTGTTGCTCCAAAATTAAATAGGAATATCTTTTAAGGCTTCAGTTGTCATAAAGCAGCTGTAATTCATAGGATTTTAGAACCACAGAATGGTTTGGGTTGGAAAGAACATTAAAAATCACCTCATTCCAATCCTTGCCATGAGCAGAGACACTTTCCACTATCCCAGGTTGCTTCAAGCCCCATCCAACCTGGCCTGGAACACTTCCAGGGATGGGGCAGCCACAGCTTCTCTGGAAATCAGTGCCAGGGCCTCTCCACCCTTACAGGGAAGAATTTCTCCCCAATACCCCATTATAACCCTGCCCTCTCAGTTGAAAACCATTCCCTCGTGTCACTCCATGCCCTTGTAAAAAGTTTCCCTTCAACTTTGTTGTAGTCTCTCTTCAGGTACTACTGAGAGGATTTTTTTTTTGTTAATTAACTAACTAATTAAAAAATTAATAACACAGTACACAGGGAGCAAATCGATTCATCAGGAGGCCTTTTGGGGGGGGGGGGGGGGCGCATCTTTTAAAATTATCCTATCCTTGACTCCCCATGTGCTGCTGCTCTGCTGGCTGACTGCCCAGGCACGGTGTTAATGAACTTTAATCTCTCCTGTGCCGGGAGAGCCCTGGGCAGGGAATTACCGAAGGGCAAAGTGCCAAGTTCCATCCCCTGGCATCTCTTCCTTGCAGGGCAGTGCTCAGCGTGGTGCTGAGAGCTTCAGCCCTGTTAGCAGTCAGGGAGAGAAGGTGCTGATGAATTTTTAACTTCTGGGAGTGCTGAAGACCTGAGCAGGTGGTTTTAACATCTCGTACCTGTTTTAGAAAGCTGTTCTATGAACAGGTTGCAGGAAATTCTCACACATCCTTTTTTACCATCACACCTGTAAGAAGCCCCAACTCTCTGCCGTGTAATGATGTTCTCCATAGGTCTGAGTGCTCAGGGCGGGGCGGCCTCAGACCCCAGCTCGTCCTCAGGCTCCTGAGGTGGGGAATAATGACAGCAGCACCTCGAGCAGTCCGTGAGCAGCCACCAGCGAGGATTTTGGTCACCTCTCGCCTCTGCCAGCCCTTCCCGCCGGCGGAACCTTCGCGCAGCCGCCGCCGCGTCCCCCCGGAGCCGGCGCGGCGTACCGCCCTCCCATGGGGGGCGGCTTTGGCCGCGTACCGTGGCGGGCCCGGGCGGCGGCGGGGCCGGGATGTTCACGGCGGCTGCCGAGAGCTTCCTCCGGCAGGCCAGGTGTGATGGGGGACAGGGGACAGCGCCGGGGACCCCTCGGGACAGGCGGGGGTGCTGGCGAGGCCCGGGGCTGAGCGGGGAGCCGGGCGGAGGGGAGCGCGGTGTGTACCGACCCTCCAGCCCGGAGCTTCCCGGGAGGGCCCGGAATGGGGGCCCGGGTTCCTGACAGCCCCGACTCCTCCGGCAGGGAGATCCAGGAGGACGAGCTGCGGAGATTCGCCGCCCGCGTGTCCGCCCTGCTGCAGGCCCCCGAGCCGGGCCCCGAGGCCGTGGATGGGCTGCAGAGGCTGCACCTCACCGTGGCCGCCACCAAGTACCCCCGCAAGTGAGTGCCCCTGTCCCCCTGTGCCCCTGTGTGCTTTCAAAGAAGCAAAGCGGTTTTACCCTCCTAACCAAAAAGAAAGGAAGGGCGTGGGTTAGGCCTTTAAAATAACACGCTGCCTTGAAAACCCGAAGTTCGGTTTAAATACAAAGCCCCTCTTTGCCTTTCCCCCCCCTTGCTATGCAGAAGGTGCCCATCTCCTTTTGCAGCAAGATTGATAAGAGTTGGTGTCACTGTCACTCTGTCAAAGTGCACTCAGAAATGAAGATGATGGGTGGCATTAATCACTGTCAAGGGGGATCATCCCAAAGTCAAGAATATGCAGGAAATACACATCTGGATCTTTTCTCCCCTTGCAGTGATGTTTACTGTGGCTCTTGCAGGCTCGATGGCAAGTTTGTGGAGCTGTTGCAGACGGTGCTGTGCTCACCCAAAAGTCCTGAGCAGATTCAGGTGTTATGTGCTGCCATCCTGAGAGAGATGTCACCTTGCAATGATCTGATCCTCTGCTGTGATGAGATTCAAGATACAAAGCTCTTGAGCCTGGTGTTCTCTGTCCTTCTGGCTCAGGTAAATGACCTGTCAAGTCAGAGAGCTTCCCTTGTCAATATGGATTTGCTTTTTGATTGTTCCCTGCTCCTGAGCTCTTCCCTGAGCTCAAGGAGAGTGAAAATCAATTGGGGGTATGTAGGAAAAAGCAAAGGCATTTCAGTGTTCATTTAAGGGATCTTATTATTCTGCTTTGCATAGGGAAAAAAATAGCAAATTTTTGTGTATAGCACTTAGCAACAAAAAATGCTTAAAGTTGTAATGTTTAGACACTGAGGTCCTGGAAGCAAAAAAGAGCCCTTTAGAGCTGGCTGCTGCAATGGATTTTAAATCAGGCTTCCTTGAACCTGGGGAGAAAAGCAAAAGATTTTTATATATTCTTCTTATTTGTCTTACCATATTGGCTTTCATGTTCACATATGAAAAACATACATAGAACCTATAAAACATGTAAGACTGCAAATGCAAATGACCAGATTATCCATGGAGAGAAGCAAACATGAGAACACTCCTGCTCTGAGTGCTGCCTGAGGAAGAAGCTGGAAACTTCTCTTTTTCCTCTCCTTCTTTTACTTTCATTGTGCCTGTTAAAGGTAAAATATTTTTGGGAAACTTCTCCTTCTGAGTTTCACTGCGTGCTTAGAAATGTCTCCAATGTTTCTGACATTCATCTGAGTCTACTTAACTAAGGAAGTGAAACAGAAAGCAGCAATGTATTGCTTATGTGCTGCCTCACAAGGCTCCTCTCTCCCATATCCAGCCTTGAGAATGTCCTGCAGTTCCACAATGTAAAAATACACACAGCAGCCCCATAGTTTGGCATCTGTGAATTCAAATTGCAGACAAATCTCTGTAAAACGTGCTCAAGTCCCCTCTGCTGCGAGTTCTTTTTATGTTTGACTTTAGTATTGATGCCTGATGGAGGAGATTGGTCTCTAGTAATGGTAGATTATCTTTACCTCTGCTTTATTTTTCAGGGAGGTAGGGGTGAAGTGGCAGCTGTGGGGCAGCATGCTGTGAAAATCCTCGAGAGAAGGCTCCCCGAGGGTCAGAGTGCTCGGTTCCTCCTTCCTGTCCTGGCAAACGTCATCAGCCTTTCACCAGGATCTCTAACAGAAGGTAAATCTGTAGCAAGGGCTGAGATTGCCACCTGGCTGTGATCTGAGTAGTGATCAGAAGGCTCCCAGTTGGAAGCTGCTGTCAAAAGTGACATCCCTGCTCCAAGGAAAGGGAACATACTGGGGGAGATGTATTCACCACACAGAGCTGTGAGTGGGCCTTCCAGTCAAACCCTGGCCATGGATTTGTGTGACAGGATCAGGTACCCTAGCTGAGGTCTCCAGATGCAGCAGGAGTGTGAAACTGTGGCTATCCTGAAGAGCATCAAAGCAAGAGAGAGAGAGAGAAACAGAGATGTGCCTGTGCATCTGGTCAAGAAAGCAGGTGCTCAGCTAGAGGTGCTCTGCATCAGAGAGGCAGCACTGGATGGGTGGTGGAGAGTTCACCTAGGAGAGCATTCCAGGCTTCAAATGCTGGGGAGTTGTGAGCTAGAGGGAGTTTCTGAGAGTCTCCTGTGAGGTTTGTGTACCTCGTGCAGTGTGCCAGAGAAGCTTTGGGGAGCATGTTGGGCTGGGTGCATGGGCTGGCAGAGCAGGAAGGCTCACCTGCCCCAGCTGCTGAGTTCCCAGTGAGGGAGCTGTGCCTTTGGCTGCAGAGCTGAAGCCAGACACTGCCTGAATACAATAACAGGGGTTTTGCACATTCCTCCTCATAGCAGCTGTGGATGGGGACAAAGGAACAAATATCTCTTGAGTGATCTGGTAGCAGAGTCCTTGGCTCCAGCACTCACTCTCTGACTGAGGGACATCCACCTTGGGGTACCAATTTCTTTATGGATTGCTGGATCAGAGAGTGCTTCAGGCTGGAGAAAAAGCACAGCAACTGAGGGTTAACAGGGACATGTTGCAAAGGCTGCTTCTCTGCCTGGTCTAGCAATGACCCTGTCACTTCCCTTGTACAGAACAGACCAGTGTTGTCAGTAAAAAGCTGGCTGACTGGCTGAGGTATGCAAGCATTCAGCAAGGAATGGCTCAACCCTCTGGAGGCTTCTTCTCCAGTCCCAGAACCAAGCAGGTGAGTGCTGAGTTGCCATGGTGACCTCACAAGGGCATTTGTTAGTCTGTTACCTGCTGTTTTGGCTTCCCAGAATCACCTTCTTTTGGAAAGCAGTAGCCTAGAAGTGCTGCTGTTCTTCAGCATTTTTTGTGGGATATGTGGGTGAGACACATAGGAAAGCAAAGTAGGGAGATTTAAAGCTCTGAGATTTAGGAGTTCAGCTCTAGAGCCAGAGCTTTGATCCTTGAAGTAGTTTTTAGAGAGGAGTCAGTTTTTTAGAGAGGAGTCAATTTGCACTTCAGTGTCAAAGTACAAATTTGTGTGTTTCAGCTGGGGAGCAGGGTCCAGCACAGCTGGCATTTCTCTCTCTGGATTCCTGCCCTCCTGCAGGACCCAACAAGGGCTTCTTGTCTCCGTGGGCTCAGTGGGGTTTTCTCTGCCCTCTCACTTTGCCTTTCCCTGGGGCTCTGACCTGCTGCATCTTTTCTCTCAGCCTGCTCCTGTCACAGAGGTGGATGGTGCTGTTGCCACAGATTTCTTCACAGTGCTCTCAGTGGCTCAGCACTACACACAGGACCAGTGGCTCAACGTGCAGACCTTCTCCATGCTGAGAAACTGGCTGCTGTGCTATGGGGGCAAGGAGCTGAACACCCTTAATCCAGGTAGGGATTGAAGGTCTGCAGGCCACTGTGGTCTGCAGCCCCAAGAGGGCTGTGTGCTCTCAGATATATCAGGTGGCTGCACCAGCAACCCAGCAATCTCTGTCTTTCAAACTGATTAGATATTAGAAAGAAATTCTTCCCTGTGAGGGTGGGGAGCCCCTGGCACAGGCTGCCCAGAGAAGCTGTGGCTGCCCCATCCCTGGAAGTGCTCAAGGCCAGGCTGGACAGGCTTGGAGCAACCTGGAATAGTGGAAGGTGTCCCTGCCCATGGCAGGGGCTTTGGAACTGGATGAGCTTTAAGTCCCTTCCAGCCCAAACCATCCTCTCATTCTGTGATTCCAAGTGACAGGAATATGGGCAAGGGTTCAGAGATCTTGGACTAGGAGCAGGGAAAGTTTGGGAAGGAATATCACTAAACCTCCTGACTGATACTTTTTGATCCTTCCTTGGGGAATTACTTGTTGGGTGAGTCTCCTGTCTTCAGCCAAAGCCCCATGGATTCCTAGGAAAGAAGGCCTGGGTGGTGGGAGACAGCATCTCCTTAGTATTCCTGTAGCATTCCCTTCTCCCTCAGCCTCCTGTTCTTCACTGCACCTGGGGACAGTCAGCTGCCTTTCTGTCGCTGCGTGGGTGACGCTGCCTGTGCCGAGCTGACACGTGTGGCATTGATTGTGCAGGTGACACAGCCAGGACTGTGCCAGCCACGGTGTGCACTGCAGCCACGGCGGGGCAGCAGCCGCCCCCCCGGCAGCGCCTGCGGGACAAGGCCTTCGAGTACTGCCAGCGCCTGCTGGAGCAGAGCACCCGGCGTGAGTCTTGCCTTGAGCCCTCCTGGGAGTGTTCTCCAAAATATTTCTGGTTTGCTGCGTGTTTGGGCTGGGATCTCACTCCCTGGAATCCACTGTTGGGCTCCTAGGGGTAAGGCCTGCTGCAGCTGCTGGGGCAAGTCGTTGACCAGCCCTGAGCTGGGGTGTTGGGAAGGATTTGGAGGCAACAGTCGTGTTCTGCCTCCTTGGTTTGCAGGGGAGGCTGTGAAACTTGGTTCTCATTGGCCTGGTTTCGGATCAGTGCGTGTTCCTGCCTGCCCTGGACCAGGGTTAGTGCTCAAAGTGACAACCTCACATTCCTCTGTGGGCTCAAAGCTTGACCTGGACTCATTTCTCTGGCAGGACCCCTGAAGAAAGATGATGGAGACCTGCAAAAAGCTGTAAGTACACAGAGGTGGGCCTCAAGCTTTGGGAGTTGTGGCTTCCCCCATTCCAATCTGACTCTCTGCTCTCCTGCAGTGTCTCATTGAGGCAGTGACAATCATGGACATCATCTGCAAGCAGGACTCCTCCTACGTGTGCCGTGCTGTCTCCTTCCTGAAAATCCTGCACAGCAGGATCTGTGGGGACGCCACTTATGCCAGGGCACTGCTGCCCCTTGCCCAGTTCTTCCTGAACCACAGTAAGTCTTCAGCTCCCACCCCCTCCTCCACGATCCAGGGCCTATTCCAGCGCAGCCTTTTGTCCTGGCTGCCTGCCAGAGTTGGTGATTCCACCTTGCCTGTGATCCCCCCCAGGAGCTGGGGTGTCCCCTGCTCTTTAGAGGAACATAACCCAGATCTCTCTTAGCCCCTGGAGCCCTGGCAGGGCTGCTGGGTGGGCTGTGCTCAGCAAGGTGCTGTGTCCTCCCAGGCAAACTGGCAGCTGTGGACTCAGATGCCATCTACAAACACCTCTTCACTGATATCCCAGCTCAGCTCTTCCACAGCCCATCACTGGCCTTCGAATTTGTCCAGTTCTGCAAAGACAACAGCCAGCTCTTCACAGACTCCTCCAGCATATTCAGGCAGAGCTTCCCAAATCTCTTCAAGGTACAACATGTTGGAGCAGCAGAGGGGAGAGCCTGCTTCACATCCCCTTCTGTGCCCTAGAACTTCGTTTTTGCACGCCAGAGCCCTCCATGGCAGTGCTAGGGAGAGCACAGGCAAGAAGGATTGTTCCAAACCAAGTGGGAGTTTGAAGGGGAGGAGGGTTCTGGGTGTGTTCAGCACTGCCAGGGGAGAGGAGTCTGGGTTGGCAGGACTGTGGAGGGCTGGGGAGCACAGTCAACACAGAACACAGCACTTTGTTTCTGGAAAAGTTTACTAAGTTGCAGCTTGCCAGCCACTGAACCAGCTGCCAGAGGCCTGTGTTGAGCTTCTAAAACAGGCTCCTGGGTTTTAACCAAACCCTCAGACTTCTCTGGTTTTGCTTTTCAGAAGTGACTTTCCCTTCCCCATCCCATCTGGTCACAGTGTGGAGTCGCCTGGGTGTGTGTTGGAGTAGCAGGGGTAGTGCAGCAGTTTGTGCTTGTTCCTTGCAGTTCCTGGCATGGAACAGCCCACCTCTGATCTCTGAGTTTCTGGACCTTCTCCCATTTCTGCTGGATCCAGGCACAGCCATTGAGATCTTCCATTTGCTGCTTGACCTGCCCTGTTTGACAGCAGCCCTGGACATCCAGCTGAGGTAATGCACCTTCCCTTCCTCTCACTCGTTACTCAGCACTCAACACTGCCCAAAGCCCGGTGCACACTTGTGCCTCAGCTGGCACAGAGCAAGAGGCATCACTGCAGTCAGGTTAACACAAGGCTGCACAGATGTCAGCCCAGTTGTCCCAGTAATGAGTTGTACATGGGAAGAGAAGGTGACCAGCTCTCACATTTCAGTACTGGGCTGTCTTTGAGGCTCAGGGAGCTGTTGCCATTCCCCTCTCCCTATCCAGCTCCAAATGACTGCCACATGTTTGAGGCTTCCATGAGCTATCACCTCAATACAGAGGTGAAATACCTGTTCATCCTTTCCTGCTCTTAGCCCTGTTTTTGGCTTTGTTCTCCTGGAGGCACACAAAATTTTCTTCCTGAGATCTTAGGAGCTGTGAGTTTCCATGAAGATGGGGTAGGACTGGAACTGGCTGTACCTCTGCTCTTCCTTGTCCTCCTGACATTACAGCTCTTTCTGGAGTGCTTAGGAAAGAGGGTCATATGTTGGTGGGCTTGGATGACTGAGGGATACAGAATGCCATTTTTCCCTTTCCCAGGCATGACACAGAAGCAAGTCTGGAACTGTTGCCTGAATATGGGGGGCCTGAGCTCATCAGGTTGGCTCTCTGGCTTCCAGAGAGCCTGGACTAGACCAGCTTCCTGTTCAGTGTTCAGAACCCCAGCTCTGCCCTGGCTCCTCTCACAGTGCAGCACATTCTGTGTGTTCCCTGCTAGGGCAGCTGCTCTTCCTGCCTCTGAGAAGGCTGGGGCTGACCCAGCTGGGAAACCAGCCTCGTGTGTGGAGGCCTTTCACCATCCCCTCTACAAGAGCATGTTCCAGACTCTCCTCCGCACCAGGTCTGCTCCCCAGGATGCCCCGGAGAGGTAGGAGCCTGCTGGGGTGTGGTTCAGCCATGCAGCTCTGGGAGGCAGCACTGGGATGGCTGGGAAAGGCACAGCTGCTCTGAGCTGGCTGAGGTGGATTTCTCTTCCCTCTCTGAGCTTTGCCAGCGCTCAAAGGCCTTGTGGGGAATAGGGAAAGGCAACAGGGAACAAACCTTCATCTGTAACTCTTCTTCTGCCCACAGTCTGGTTCCACTTCGGCTGCTGCTGGGATCCCTGGCTGGCAGCCCAAGGGTGGTGCAGTGTGCAGAGACTGTCCCTGTCTTACTGGAGCTCTTTTTCAGGGTGGTGACAGAGGTAGGTCCTTTTGGGGATTTGGTTCCTCAAGGGATCTCTTGTTATGTGAAGAGCAGTTGTAGAAGCAAAATTGTGACGGTGCTGCAGCTCTGAGAGAGGGGTCATGAGGGGAGGGTGGGATTGATAGTGGCATGAACCAGCACTGAGCTGGCCACCTGAGCCAGAGAAACAGAAAAGCTCTGTGGAGCAGTGTCAGGTTCACTCTGTGCTCTCAGCAAGCTGTAAAGAGAGGGATGAGAGCACAGTGAGTGCCTGATACCAGCTTTGTGCACTGCTCCCCTCCTGGATCAGGCAGTTTCTCTGCCAGCTGTCTCACCTGGCTGGTTATTTTGGGGTTTGGCTGCTGGGTGTCCCTGGTAGTGCTGAAACAAGGGCTGGCTTTCAGTTTGCAGATGGGTGTCTGATAAACCAGCTGGTGGTGCTGCTGCTGCAGAGGAGTGACCAGCTCTATGAGATCCCAGCGTTTAAGGAGGATGTGTACAGGTGAGATGGGAGAGGAGGCACAGCCCAGCTCCCAGCCCTTCCTCCTGGAAGTGGCCCAGGAACTTTTTCAGTTTTGGCCCAGTCCCAGCTGTGGCATATCTTTGAAAGGTGCAAAATGGGGGCTGCACCTTCATCCCAGCCAGGAACACGCTGAGGATACAGCCCTGTGCCAGTGCCTGGGTGCTGCCAGCCCCTCCTGGCTTTGGGCACCAGCCCCTTGCCCTGCTCTGAGCTGTGCCCTTCTCTCTGCTGCAGGGTGCTGGGCTCCCAGCTGGCAGTGCTCTGCGGGCTGCGCCCCGCGCTGCTGCTGGACCTGTCCACGGAGATCCTGGAGTTCTCGGGAGCAGTCAGCAACATCCAGAGCAAGGAGGCCATCTTCACCCACATGGTGAGCAGGGCTGCTCCAGCTGCACTCTGCTCCTCTCTCCTAGCATTTTCTATTCCCCAAAAATCATTCCGTGCCCCTTCCCTGTGCTTCCTCCTTGCCCAGGTGTGGGCTGTCGGCGAGTACCTGTCGGTGTCCTGCGACAGGCGCTGCACGGTGGAGCAGATCACGCGGTTCTTCGAGACCCTCGAGGCCGTGCTCTTTGAGATCACCCAGCTGAGGCCGCAGGCCAGCACCCCCAGCTGTGCCCCCCGTGCCATCAGTGTCCTCATGGCCACCTTGACCAAGCTGGCAGCCCGCAGCCAGGACCTGATCCCCAGGTGAGCACCCCCAAAGGGTTGAAACGTGCAGATCTCATGGGTGCGAGCGTGAGTGATAATTAATAATTGAGTCTGGCTACTGGAAAAGGACAGAGGTGAGGTGTGGAAGGGCACAGTTTGGAGGAGTGGGATTCATCTGCTAATGCTCTGTCGACCTGCACTAGTCTGTTGGAGTTTACACACTTAAGTAATGACCTGGATGGATGAGAAGGTCCTGCCAGCTGATACCTGTGCCCTTCTCTCCTGCAGGGTGTCCATGTTCCTGTCCAAGATGAGGACATTCGTGCAGAGCCCTGCTGTCACCTCTGTTTACTGTGAGGAAGACCTTGAGGAGATCCTCATTCGGGCTACTGAGCTCATGAACCTGCTGAAAATGCCCAGCGTGGCTCAGTTTGTGTTCACCCCACCCGTGGCCAGCACACACTTTCAGAGGGAGGTGAATGACTCGCTCCCTTTGGCCCTGAGGATGGTCACCCAGCTCCTGGAGCCTGCTCCAGGCTCCATGCCAGTGTGAGGGCAGGAGGTTTCTGCAGTAACTCACTGGACACTGCTGACACTCAAGGATGAGGCCCTGGTCTTAACTGGAAAAGAGGAACAAATGATTGTAAATGAAACAGAGAATAGGAATAAGGAGAGCTGAGGCTGCTCTTCTGGTCTGGGGCTGTTTGTATTTCTGTATTTCTGTTGCTTTTTTATCTCCTAATCTTGTCGTACCCCTTCCTGGTGAGTATGCATTGAAAATCCTGGTGGATTTGTGCCAGTGTTGCAGGAGAGTGAATGGTGCATTAAATACCCTGCCAGCACACCCTGTCCCTTTGGAGATGGACTTCTTCCCTCCCTTCCTCTGCCTTGTTTCCCTTCCCATTTGCTCTCACTACACCTTCACGTGCTGTTTTTCTTGCCTCTCTTTGCAATAGATCAGGCAGAGGCCTGTGTCAGGACTGGAAAAGTGTGCCCAGCTCTGGGGGTTGTGGAAGCAGGAACTGACCCCATCACATCTGGGACCCCTCACTGCTCCTGTGTCTCACCACTGCAGTGAACACAGAGAGATCCAAGAGACAGCTGCCAGAGCAGGGCTTAGAGAGATTTATTGATCCAGTTTATTGTTGACACAGAGCATTTCTGAACATCCACCGTGTCCGACAGGCGCCATGCTGTGCTCAGTATCTGCACCAGAGCTTTGTACACATCTCAGCTGTACACTATTAACACAGGGAGGTCAATCCATCCCACTGCTCCTCCTGGGAGAAGCCAGCCCTCATGCACACTAGTAAATAGCAGGGTTTATTTACAGTCTGTTTCAATACCTGACTGCACTGTGAGCGACACTCAGCTCTGGGGCTGTTTTCCAGCTCCAGGGGTGCTCAGTGGGTTGTGCTGGTACTGCTGGAACGTGCCAGGATGCAGCCTCAGCACTGTCTAGAGCAAACCAAGCCTCCCCCTCAGCCCTGGCTCCGGGGCAGAGGGGAGTAAAGAGTGCATGCAGTTTGCCCAGGGGCTTTAGGCAGCCCATTTCAAGTTCTGTGGAGGATGACAGGCCAACATACCTACTCGATTGAAAGTGAAGTGAATCACCAGGAGCCCTGAGCCTTTGCTCACCAGCCTGGTAGAGCTGAGTCAGTGGCAGGAGGATGCACTGCCCCCAGTCCCTGCTGGGGCAGCACCCCAGGCCAGGGCTGTGAGCGTGGCCCAGCAGAGCAGCAAGGCACTGGTGTCTCAGGGAAGGTGCCTGGTCCATCTTGCCTGGAAAAGCAGGCCAGGCTGCACTGAAATCCAGTAGTGGAGCATTTCCCTTGCATGGAGTGCTTTGACATCTCTCTCCTCCTGCGACGTGCAAGACTAAGCACAGGAACCAAAACTGCAGCAGTGAGGCCTAATTAAAGCCAACCCTGTTTTAGCATGACAATCCTCAGAGCAGTGTTGTTGTGGGATGCCATGTGAGTATCTGAGCCACTGCCAGACTGGGCCGTGCAGGGTGTGTGTGATGGAGGGCTTTGCTGCAGGCTGTTTTAATAGGGTTCGGCTAAAATAGGTCTCGGTATCTGTCTATATGTGGAAATCAGGTCGGGTTTATCCCGTTAATGGTGCTAAAAGCAGAGGGAGGACTCGGCGGGCAGGAGGCCGGGTGTGCAGGGGCCCGGGCAGCCACACGATGGAGCTGAACCCTCGGCTGAGCTGACGCCGGGGTCGGCAGCAGAGCAGAGCAGTTCCTGGGGGATTCATCAGTGTCCTCCCAAAGGGAGTCTCTGCTGGCCATCATCACCTGTCGGCGTCTCAGCGGCACACACCGGGGAGATGCTCCGAGCTGGGCACGAACAGGGTGACCTTGCAGTGGGCTGGTGAAGCTGGAGGAGCAGGACATGGTGCCAAGCTGTGGTTTGTCTGCCTGGGCTGGTGGCAGTGCCGAGGGCTGCCGGGCTCACTCAAGTTCCTGGTGGCACCAATCCTCTGTGGGAGCATTCTGCCATCAGTCCTGGCAGCCTTCAGCCGGGATCGTGGTGCCAGAGCTGCTAAATCTGCAGGGCAAGGGCAGGGGAGTCCTTCTCTGCAGGGAGCTCTCCCCAGGGCTCACAGGAACTGCTGGTGGTGTCAGCCCTTTGCTGTAGCTGCTTCCCATCGTGAGGCAGAGCTGTAGCCCAGCAGCAGAAAGGCACCTGAGCTAGAGTATGGCACCAGGGAGTTAACTCCTGGCAATGCATCCTGTGTGGAACCCCACTCCTGGGTGCTTGTGCTGCCTTCACCAGAGCTGGGCACAGTTTTCCATCCTGACATGCCAGCACCTCAGGTGGCCTCTGCCACAGTGAAGGTATTTCAAGTCTTCTGCCTGCCAGCATAAAATGTCACACAGGGCTGCCAGCCTAGAGGAACAGAGGAGCCTGCCTACAAGTCCCCATGGTGGGAGCATTCCCTTCCCTCCCCCTTCCAGAGGGGACAAAGGAACAGGAAAGCTCCTGAGAAGGACGACACTGGGTATAAGGTGAGGCTGGGCAATGGATCAGGAATGATGCTCCAGCCAGTGCAGTGGGAGAAGCGTGCACCATCCTTGTGTGTCCTTTCATCTGCTGCAGTGCAGGGGCAAAGTGTCCAAAAACACATCGAGGGCTGTGGTGGAGTCCTGGTCCTCCCTCTTGCACTCCAGGCTCCCTGAGGTCAGCCTTAACCAGAGCTGTAGCCACAAGCTGCTGCAGAAGGATCCTTGTACCACAAGGACTAAGAGGAAGAGGAGCTGGAAGTGATTTTTTTGGCTATTTCAATGTCCGACTTGGCAACCAGAAACCGCAGCTTTTTCCCTCCGGAGCGGATGAGATCCACGGCACTGCAGGAAGCAGCAACAGGGACAGAGGTGAGCTCTGGCTCCCTCAGGCTGGCAGCCCCTCAGGAGCCTGCCAGGTCATGGACCTTCACAAAACACCCCCCTCTGCCAACCACCTGTGCCTGCTCAGGGCTACAAGCAGGGGCTGTTTCCCTCCTGCCTGCAGCTTTGTGGAGGGCTTGGCCTCAGGTTAGTGGTGCCAGGATGAGGGCAGGCAAGCCCAAAGCTGCTCTGTGCTGTGGGCACCTGGGCTGTGCCTCTGAGCTGCCCCATCCCACCACTTTTGAGAGGAAGCCTGGGGTGGGATGGGGCTGGAGCAGCTCTGCATTGCTGAAACCCACCTCTGGAGCTCCCATTTATTCCCCATATATGCTCCCCAGTTGCTGCAACCTTAATCTCTCTTCCAAACCCACAGCCTTCCCCCTCTCTGGTGTCCTGTGCAGCTCATTCCTCTCCCTGCAGCTTGCTGGCACCGCAGCATCCTCACGGCTGCAACGCTGGCAACTCTGAGCAAAACAACCAAAAACCTGGACCTGACAGTGACTCCTCCAGTGCTGGTACCTCCCCAGGCCCTCTGGCGAGGTGAGACTGACCTCTGGTAGTCTGCCCCGATGAGGCTGGTGCCGTTGACAGCCAGGATGCGGTCCCCGATGGAGAGCCTGCCGTCGGCAGCCGCGGGGCTGTCCTCGATCAGCGTGCGGATGTAGATCCCCGGCGAGCACAGAGGGGTGTGCTGTTGGCAGGGGAAGGCAGTGAGAGAAGAAAGGGACACAAAGCTCTGTGGTCCCGAAGGGATGAGCTCCCCAGGCAGGGTAACTCTCCCCCGGGCTCACAGCCAAGCCTGATGGCAGCTGAGACCTTGGAGATGCCTGGGAACATGATGGGGAGGGTGCTAACAGTAACGGGAAGGAAACGCGATCCTTCCAGAGAAAGGAGAGGTGGGGGCAATCTGCTCTTGTTCAATTTAATTAAGAGTAAAGCATCGTTAACCTGCAGCCGTGGTGGGGTGGGAGCTCTGCTCGCACTCCCCCAGGGCTCGGTGATGCTCTGTTTCCTGCTGACCAACAGCACAGCCGTGAAAGGCCATTTAAAAAGATGATCCATCCCACAATGCCAGATTCCTCCTCATGCAAAGGAGGAGCTGTTCTGACGCGCCGTGAGCCTCCCTGCTCCTCTCTCCTCCTCGTGCCACCGCTGAAGGGTGGAGGAGAGACCTCGGCTGAGTCATTTTCCTTCCACAAGAGAGCTGAGCCTGTTTGCTCTTCCCAGCTGCAGGACAGCTGTGGACTTTGCACGCACAGCACAGTGACCTTCGAGTGGAGATCCACTGAGAGACCCCTCCGTGCCTCCTTGTCCCCAGGAGAAGCAGCCTAGCTCCCGTGGGAAGCCACCAGCCTCTTTGCTGCCTTTTCTTGGGGTCTGAAGCACGCCCCACATGTCCCACCCACTCCAGCTGTGTGAGGGGCACCAGCTGAGAACTCACCACGCCGTCGATCAGCCCCATCCCCAGCCCGATGGGGCCCCTCTCCAGCTCCACCACGAAGACGTAGCAGAAGTCGTCGGTGGCAGAGCTGCGGCTGGAAGACTCCGGCGTGGGGTAATCATAGGGGGTCGGCGAGCAGCCTGGCAGCGGAGAGAGCGGCTTACGGCTCTGGCACCGCCCCGACCCAGTCCCGCAGCCCCGGGGCAGCGCCAGCCGCCGGTACCTTCGGGGGTGCCGCCCTTGGTGCCGTTCGTGCCGTTCCTCCGGGGCTCCTGCGGCCCTTTGCCCGTGCCCTGCGGTGACTCCGGGCTCCCCGAGTCGAAGTTCAGGGGGGTGGTGGGGGGTGTCAGCAGGCAGGAGGAGTCTGTGGGCGCCGTGCCGCCCTTGGGGACCGGGCTCCTGCCCAGCTGCAGCTGCTTGAGCTTCTCCTGGAGCTGCGGCTCGCCGGCGGGGGGCTCGCAGGGGCAGGCGCTGGTGGCCAGGCAGAGCTGGGGGTTCCCCTCTGGCTCGGCACAGCCCCCCAAGGAGCAGAAATCCTCCCGGGCCATGGTGCTCCCCAGGGCGGCCACCGGGCCCTCGCTCACCTCCAGCACCTCCGGCGTCGTGCATGCCTCTTTCTTGAGAAGGAGGAAAATGCTGTGGGACCCCCCCTGCGTGTGATTTTCACTCCTCACCTGTACCCCACCACCCTGGTGCTTTCCTGGCTGCCAGATCCGTCCAAAGCTTTGGCAATTCGGACACTGGGAGCTGTCCTGGCTTCCCAGCACAGCTCCCACACCCCAGTTTGGTGGCCAGGGCCGTGCTGGGAATGTTCACAGCCAGCCAGGAGGGGACTCCTGGTCATGTCCCTGCTGGGGGGGTCCCACTGGAAGGGGACACTGGGGTAGCACAGTGCCACAAGGGCTGGGCAATGTGGCCCTGGGGTGACAGTAGGAGGCAGCAGTGCCCGTGAGTGCTGCAGGGACTGGGGACAGGATGGGAGAGGAGAAGGGGACCTGCTGGAGTGACATCCTCCACATGGCACTGGAGCTTAGCACCCACGGCACGTATCAGCCTCCCTGTGCTTTACAGGCATTAGCTAATTAGTGCTTTTGTGCAAGCCTGGCTGCTGGGGATGGGCAGGGCGCAGCACAGGGAGGACAGGGGACACGCAGGGAGAACAGGAGCACTGCCACAGACATCTCCCCTTCCTCCCTGCTAAGGATATTGCCTGTCCTTCCAGCTCACCTTCCTGTGCCCCCCATGCTGGGGGATTAGCAGCACTAATCCTTCCAGAAGCTCTGCATGAGGGCACTGCCACAGCTCCAGGCTGCAGGCAAGGGCAGCAACCCTTGGCACTGAGCTTGGGGGGATCTGCAGAGGGACCCAAGACCCTCCTGCCCACCCAGCAGAGGACCAATCCCCCTGTGGGACACAGGCTACCTTTGGGAGTGCAGAGCCTGGCCCCTCGCTGGTGTGGGGGCTCCTGCTCTGCAGGCTCCAGAGGAAGTGGCGAATGTAAAGGAGGTGTCTGTAGATGTTGTCGTCCAAGGTCTCCACCTCCAGGTCCACTTTGAAGCCCCCACTGGGCAGGATGATGGGTGGGTGGTTGTCGAAGGACTCCAGTATCTCATCTGAGGGGCAGAGGGATGGAGGTTAGCACTGCCTCGGGCTGCACCCCACTTCTGCCTCCCAGCTCTGCCATGCACAGTCTCCCAGCTGGGATCAGGGATTAGTGAGCTTGAGCCAGCAGCGCCCCTCACTCGGGACAGCAGAAAAAGCCTCGTGCACTTTGCATCCTTTGCAAGATCTGCATTTTGGGGCTGTGGTTATTACCAATTGCTGAGGTTACTGCAGGACACGCAGGAAGGGGAAGGGAATCACCTGTTTGGTTTGTATGTGACTGGAGCAGGCTGAGCAGCACTCACCAGGCTGGAAGGTGCTCTCCTCCTCGCTGGGCTGCCATGCTGAGATGCAGCCCACGTCCATCACTGCCTGGCACTGGCTCAGCACCCTGTGCAGCTGCGCGGGGCTCAGCGCTGGGAACTCGGCTCGCAGGGATGGCCAGGTCATCTGTGTCAGAGACAGCAGGAGGCAAAGGGCAGAGGTGAGAAACTGCTTCCTCTGGGGAGCAGGAGCCTGCAAGGGGCACAGGAGGGAAAGGTCGGGGAAGATGGAGAGAAAAATAAATCCTCTCCTGGGTACTGCCCACCCACGGACCCTGGGAACGGGCAGCTGGAGGCAGGCTGCAAAAGGGACACTCCAGTGTAGGGACCCCCAGACCCCGAGCAGGAGCTCTCCTGCCCACCCCCATCCCAATGCCACCAGCCCTGGGCTGGGCATCCCTCACCTGCAGCAGCTGGGAGCCGGGCATGGCCAGCAGGTTGGCCACGCTGGCCAGTTTGGAGAAGAACTGCTGGGCGAGCTGCTCGAAGCCGGCGCCGCGCAGCCACTCCAGGAGCAGCCGCACGC
Source organism: Cettia cetti (assembly GCA_013401135.1). Taxonomy (NCBI): domain Eukaryota; kingdom Metazoa; phylum Chordata; class Aves; order Passeriformes; family Sylviidae; genus Cettia; species Cettia cetti. The sequence continues at coordinate 5,459 of VZUI01088261.1, read as the reverse complement.
TGGCCCGCAGCTTCACCCCCTGGGACCAGTGGTAGCAGCTGAGAGAGGAGCCTGAGGAGGCAAAGCATCCATCAGCCATGTCAGGAACAGCCCCTCTGGCCCCCAGCCCCGGGTTAATGTCCCCAGCATCCTGTGGGTGTAGTTCCTGGTGGTGGCTGGCACTTACAATGGGGCAACTGCGTTAATGAGAGCCAATGAGCACCTCACACTGATGTAGTTTATTAATGAGCTGCCCCTATTAACTGTCCTCAGCCTCCTCTGCTCAGCCTCGAAGGGGGATCCTTGTGGGGTTTAGCCTCTCCTGAGAATGGGGACCAGCAGCTGGGTCTGTGCTTGGCCTCCCTGTAACAATGCTGAGACCTGCCCATCTCCAGCCCCTTCCTTCCTGTGCCCCATAAGGTGGCACTGGGATGGACTGGAGGGCGTTCCCAGTAGCTCAGTCCCCTATGTGCTACCCTTCAAGGAGGACTGACCCTTATCCAGGAGCTGGTTGAAGAGCAGGGTGTTGGAGAAGAAGAAGAGGTAGGCGAACATCTGGGAGGTGATCTCGGGGTGCACTTCGTACTGGTGGAGCAGGTCCAGCACGGCCTGGTAGATGAGCACCACCCTGCGGAGCTCCTCGGGCAGCGGCGGGGCCCCCCGCCAGCTCTCCCGGCACTCACTCTGGAAGGGGTTGCACTCCAGCAGGGCGGGGAGCGACACGTACAGACACTGCAGGGAGAGCAGCAAGGGCACAGCACACTCACTTTGTTGGGTTTTTCTGTTTTTGCACCAGCCAAGCCTTCCCTTCGCCTCCTCCAGCCAAGCAAACCCTGCCAGTGCTGCTCCAGCAAGGGCGGCTCCTATTCACCCTCTGCCTCCGTGAGCTCCAGTGTCGTGCAAAAGTTTAAAAAGTTATAAAAATTAAGACGTTGGTCACTTTTAGCAGTTGGAAGAAATGGCATTTGATGCCAGCTAAAATCTACAAAACCTGATGTGAACCGGGGCAGCAACCAATCAGTTGGGCACGAGGGTGAAGGAAAAGTCAGGATCGATGGGGATGATTTTCCATATTGCTTAAATGGGAGAGCAGCGCCTTGCACTCACTTCTGCCAGGGCAAAGGGAAGAGGAGGGCGCTGGGGAGGAAGGTGCCGCTCCGGAGCGGTGCAGGAGCAGCCCCCGTGTCCCCGTGTGCCGGTGCCAGTGGCCAGGGAGCCGTCCTGCACAGGGCAGCCTTTCTGCGCCTCACACTGCCCGCTCTGTTCCTCGCTGCCGCCCGGCTCCCGCGGTCCAGCGGCCCGGGGGCCCCTTTCCATCACGCCCTGAATCACACCATTATGCCGCGCTGGCCCGAGCCAGGCAGCCCTCCCCAAACACCTCCCCCGAGCCGCTGCACTGCAGACAAGGAAACACGCCGCAGTAATTCAATACTTTTCCTGGGCTGCGACCAAAAATCGGGGCACTTCAGCCCGAAGGAAAACACCTCAGCGTGGTGCAACTGCCAAGAGTAAAAGCTTTTAAAAAAAACCCTCCTGCACAGCCCTGGGGATGCTGGTGCTGGCCCTCTGTACCTTGGAGATGTAGTAGACACACTGCTGGAAGGTGTACATGATCACCTCCTCCAGCACCGTCATCGCCTCCTCGCTGGCCGTGATGGTCGAGGAGAACAGAGACTCCTTGGAGCCTGCAGGGAGGAGAGGAGCATGAGGAGCAAACCTGCAGCAGCAAGGCCCCCAAACTCCCGGGGTGTGGGTTATCAGAATTTCCAGGTTTGTATCATCCCCATGGAACCCCACAACAGGGCAAAGAGGCTGCTCTGGCCCGGAGAGCTCCCACCTGCCATCCCCACAGCTCCCATCGCTGCTGGCAGCTCAGGGCTGCACCTCCCTTCCAGCACCTGCCTGGCCTAAGAACATTTTGACTTTAACACAGATCAGAAAGTCACTGAGGCTGGTTAAATACCTTTTTATCTTTTTTTTTTTTTTTTCTTTTGCTGCCATTAACACAGGCTGGTCAGTGAGCAGTTCTGGGGTGAAGAAAGCCACACCACAAGCTGCAGTGGTGGCAGGGGATACTCGTGTGTGAACACGACCCAGCCTGGCTCTGGAGCTGAGCAGCACCACGGCAGGATGTGAGGCTGCTCCTCCCACAGATTTCCCCAGCCCACACCACAGAGATGTCCCTGCTGATGAGGATTATGGAGGGTTAATGGAGCATCTCCAGGGCACTGACCACCACCTGTGACTGGGGATTAGCAGAGCTGCCCTGCTCCAGCTGGAAAAACAGGCAGGATGCTGCATCCAGACCTACCTTTGATGTCCAGCTCTTCCTCCATGCTCTGGATGTAGGTGGGTGATTTCTGCTGGACAAAGTAGAGGATCTCGATGGCGTTGGCCATCCAGAAGATGATGTGCTGCAGGTCTGGGAGGAGGTCTGTGATGGTGAAGCGGGACAGGGTGGCAGGGTCCTGGCTGGGGAGACACAGCAGGTGTTACAGCTGCTGCTCCTCAGCATCCCCACTCAGCTTTTGGGGAGAAAACAGCCAGCCTGGGGCACTGCCAGAGAACTTCACATCCCCACACCCCCAAGCCCAGCACTCCCCTTAGAAGGACCCTTTAGAAGGAAAAATTCAGTGGTTTCTGTTCTGTGAGGTGGCAAAGGGGACCCTGTGGGGACCAGGCTGACCAAGGCCACCTGGCCTTTGTGGGGTGCCACTTTTGGGGGAGACTTCCCCTAATACAGATGAACTGCACTAAATATTCATGGCTGAAGAGCAGCCCTTCCCTAGAGGTATGTGCTGCTCCTGCCAGCTCTGGACAGTTAAACACAGCTCACCCGCCCTGGGATGTTCAAAAATAAAATCAAAAGCATCTGGGAAATTTCTCAATGGCTAAACTGCTTTTTCCTGCTATAGGAGGGGCCTGGGAAGCATCCTTGAAGTTTATCCTAAAGGAGAGCTCACAGCAAGCACCAACAGTTTCTCCAGGTACTGGTTCAGAGATGAGATTTTGGAAATGGCTGGGAAGACAGTTCCTTGTGATTGTCCCAGAATGGTGCTCCCAGCATTGGGACACCCTGTGCCACCAGCCCTGGATGCACACATGCAATGCCAGCTCCATCTCAGCTCCTGAGGGGTCTCCAGCATCAGGAGGGTCAGGCTGACACAGAAGGGACTGTGTCACTCAGGGATGGAGCCACTGTACAAAGCCTTGGCCAAGGTCTTGGATGAGAGAAAACCCCAGAGCTGCTGCAGGTCCTGTTCCCTCCTGAGCTTTTCCAAACCCACACATTCTGTGCAGGCATCGTGGCTCAAGGACCAGAGAGCAGAATGCGTGGGATTTAGCAGGAAAACTCATCAGCATCACTGCTGACAGGCTGGGAGTGTGGTTTTTACCAGCCACAGACTTCCCTCACTCATGGAGGAAGAAGAACCAGGCTGAACTGTCCCCGTTCTGAGGCGAACCAAGGAGGGTGACACTTACTGCTGGGATTGCTTTTCAGCCAGCTCCCGCGTCCGCTCCTGGGCAGGGAGAGAAGGGAGAGCACAGTGAAAACCAGAGGGTGGGGTGGCACGAGCATCACCCCCAGCAGCACTCGCTGCCACCGGAGAGCAGGCTGAGCAGCCCCCAGGGAGGGGCTGAGCAACACCCCCACCCCAAAACGCTCCGCCCCGCCGCTGACTGACCCACACCGTCCTCTGGATCATTTTGGCCGCTTTGAGCAGCAGCTGCCCGAAGTCTCCCGGCTCAAAGTTGGTGGCCGAGTGCTGGATGCAGAGGCAGAGCAGGAAGGCGGGTGTCAGCTTGTGGTCGTCCCCGCCGGGCTCGATCAGGCTCATGATGCGCCGCAGGAGCACATCCTCGGCCGCCGGCTCGAACTCCAGCTGCAGCTTCCTGCGGGGCGTCCTGGGGCCGCCGGCCGGCGAGGGGCCCCGCTTTTTGGCAGCAGGCTCCTTCTCCCTCAGCAGGCTGCCGCACGCCCCGCACACGTGGGGACCCTCGGGGTGCAGGGCTCGCAGCCTCAGCAGCGTCTGCGCCGGCAGCGGCTGCGCCTTCGTGGGGTCCTTGTAGAGGAGCAGGTAGTAGAGGCCGAGGGACAGCAGGTCCCCGTGCCGCAGCACCACCGTCCGGGCCACCTCGGCGAAGTTGACGGAGATGCCGGCGCCGGCGATGGGCTCTAGCACCAGCTTCTCCTCCGAGCGATGCCGGGAAGGTCGCAGCTTCCTGATGGTGCAGTGCAGGGGCAGGATGTCGGGGGCTGACAGGCTGATGCTGGGCTTGCTCGCCTGCGTCCTCTGGCCCACCGTGTGCTGCTCGCGGTTCAGCAGGTAAACCAAGCTGTCCTGCCGAGCGAGGAGACGCAGCATGAACCGGGGAGGGGGGAGAAGGGACCCTCCTCCCTGCCATGCCGTGAGTGCTGCAGCCTCCCGCTGTCCCCAGCTGTCCCCTCGCTGTCCCCAGCTGTCCCCCGTGCACCTTTGCAAGGCAAAAACGTTTCTTTTTTTAACTCTCCTCGCTGCCAAGCAGGACAGCAGCGATCCCTGCCTCGGGCACGCAGTAAACGGGGCTGCTTTGGGCAGAAGGAGCCCTCCTTCCACCTCTCCCCCTCGTCCCTTCTGCAGCTTTTTCCTTCCCACCTTCTCCCCCCAGACTGCAGCGATGCCTGCACCCCCTGCCCGGGAGACCCTTGGCCCTGCCTTCCCCTGCAGTCTGCCCGCACACCCCGAGGCAGCTCAGGGGACCACCCCGTGCCTCAGTTTCCCCAGCGGCACTAACGGGGTGGCCGCAGCGCAGGTATCACCCTGCCAAAAATCTCGAACAGCCGGATACTCAGCGGGCACAAAGTAGCCATTAACTGCAAGGGCCGGCCCTGTCCTTTGCAGTTCTGCCCCAGCACTCGCGCTGTCCTCCGTGCGGCCTCCGAATCCGCTGCCACTAAGGAAGCAGCCGGACAGGGAACGGGGCAGCTCCGCCACCACCGCAGAACATCCCTTGGACAGGGACGCTGCTCGGGGATCACCTCGCATCCCTCTGGGGCATTGCAGGGGGTCACGGCTCCCGCCTCCGTGTTCCCCGTACTTGGGGACAGGCTGGGGACAGACTTGAGGACAGGGCTGCAAGTCCCGTTTCCTAAAGGATGCTCCTCCGCACCCCCGCCGCCGCCTCCCTCGGCCCCAGCAGCTCCGGCCATGCAAGCAGCCCCGCTCCCCGGGGCTTTGGGGGGTGGGAGGGAAGCGGGGGGGTGCCGGGGGTGCGCAGGAGGCGGCGCGGTGCTTACATGCTGCTGGCTGTAGCCCTGCAGGAGCAGGAGGTGCGGGGACTGGTAGAGGGAGTACCGCATGCTGCCGCCGCCGCTCCGCGCCGCCGCCGGGCTGCCGGGCAGGGTGGAGCAGTGCCGCTGGAGCCGGGCCCCGGCCCCGCTGCCGGCCCCGGCCCCGCTGGCTGCTCTCCGCGCCGGGGTCCCCAGGCTGGTCTCGCTG
>VZUI01088254.1:0-162129 GCA_013401135.1 Cettia cetti | reverse complement strand
GGGGGGGGGGGGGGGGGGGGGGGGGGGGGGGGGGTGTTGGCAGGACGCTGCCTTCCTTATCTGTTATTAAAACAAAAGCCAAATAAAGCGGAAAGACGGTAAAGCTTGCTCCTTTCGTTTGTTTACTTGTTTGGTTGTTTTAAAAACAGAAATAAAATTTAAAATAAATAAACCCACAAATCCCGGTCAGTAAAGCAGGCAGAAAGGTTGAAATTTTAAACTAATAACCTCCTTTCACCGCGGTTGCCCCTTCCGCCGGCTGTCACACGTGTTACCTGCACTCCCGGGGGACGGGCGGCCAGAGGGGTCCCGCTCCCAGCCCACCCCCCTTTCCCCAACTCCCCGGGGCCGCCGCCGCCTCCGCCGCGGGGCTCAGGCGGCGGCGCCGGGAACAATGGCCGGGGCCCCGCGGGGCCGGGGCGGCGGGGGCGCGGCGGGGGCTGCGGACACCCCCGGGGCGAGCGGGGAGAGCGGGGCGCCGAGCGGCTGCAGCCCGCCCGGGAGGGGAGACGGGGTTCAGGCCAGGTAACTCGCAGGCTGCTCCAAGCTCGCCTGCTGGTGTTCCTCCGAGCTTCATCCGCGCACGGCTCGCACGGGAAGCGGGAGAACCGGAGAGAAGGGAAAGGGGTGAAAAAAACGAGGGGAAAATTTCTCTGAGCGAACGCAGAGACTTGTTTTGTTACTGTCCGGATTACTGTTATTATTATTTGGGGGACAAGGGGGAGTTGTGTCCTTAATCCGAGGCTCCCTGCCCTCCCCACCCCCAAATGCTATGAAAGAAGACCTGATTTCGTCTCCACCATCCAGTACACTTTGTCTAGAGAGCATTGTTCGGACAAGCAATTCCCGATCTCTGATGACTACAAAATACGATTTACGTTTCCATCAGAGACAGACAAAATATCCTGATGGCTTGAAAGTCGGGCAAGAAAACCTTATCTAATCAATCCCTTTCCAATATACACACATACACACACACAGCCCGTATAGGAGATAACGCCCGCACTGACTGTACATAAAATAAATATCAGCAGCACTAAAATTAACAACAGTCATTTCGATAATTTTCGTCTCTCTTCAAAGCACCACAATAATATAGTTTGTGCTTTTCTAGTTTGATGTCATCAACAGTAACATAATTTATATTTTTTTTAAAAAAAGAGCTTAAAGAGCATGCATTTTTTTTAGATGCAACATGAACAGATATAGTAAAGAGAGCTTGTAACAACACAATCACAACAACAACAGCAAAAGCAACCTCTGAGCCGGGGGATTCATCCGTATCTGAACTGCTTTTTATTATCATTTGCGAAATTATGGTAAGAGTAAATAATAAGTAAGAGGCATCATCATAACAGAAAGAAGTCAGAACACCTTGGGTTTGGGTTTTTTTTCCTCTCTCAAATAAAAAGGCAGATTTCCCGATGATCACTGAAATTATAACGACAGCGATTGATCGGAGGGCTTGCAAAGGAAAAGGAAAAAAAAAATCATCATCATTGGTCCTAAAAACGCAACCGTTCCCCTTTGCTCACTTGGCACAATAGAAATTGACTGTCTCTCAAAGAGCCATGCGCCTAGTGCTATTTATAGCCAGGGGCTGTGTTGGAAGATACCATTAAGCCTCTGCCGGGCAGACAGACAGGGGGGTGGTTGAATGGGAGGAGGGGGTTTAGCCAGAGTAGAGGCAAAAGCAATCCCCCACCCCTAGCCTCCCTTCCCCATACACACACACATCCACACACTCACACCCCACCCCCTAGTCTGGCTGGGAATTTGAACCGATCCAGCCTGTTTAAACGGAAAGGACACAGATCTTCAATGTAAAAAAAAAATCAGATCAGACCCAGAGAGAGAGAGAGAGAGAGACAGAGAGGGAGGAGTGTGTGTGTGTGTGTGAGTGTGTGTGTGTGTGTGTGTGTGTGAAAGAGGGAGAGGGAGCGAGAGAGCGAGAGAGAGGGAGAGAGAGAGGGAGAGAGAGGGAGGGAGAGAGAAAAGAAGAGGGGGGAAAAAAGGAAAGAAGATTTTCTCTATGTATATAAAGATGGCCACGTTAGCAAACGGACAACCAGACAATACCAGCCTGAGTAGCAATCACAGCAACCCCAGCACCAACGGGCATATGAACGGATTAAACCATAGTCCCGGAAACCCATCCACCATCCCAATGAAGGACCACGATGCCATTAAGCTCTTTATTGGGCAGATCCCCCGTAACCTGGACGAGAAAGACCTCAAACCGCTCTTCGAGGAGTTCGGGAAGATCTATGAACTGACGGTGCTGAAGGACAGGTTCACTGGCATGCACAAAGGTGAGTTACCTCCTGAACTTTCCCGGGAGAGATCGGGAGAGAAAGGCAGGCTTCCTCTCTCTCCGTGGCTCTCTCTTTCTCTCTCTCTCTCTTTCCTTTCGATTTCATTTCATTTTATTTCATTTTTGGTTGGCCCGGGGGCGGAGGCGGCAGGCTTGGGGGGTGGGGGGGAAGGGAAAGAAATAATAGACCCATCCTGGGAAGAGAAAAGCGAGAGTCAGGACAGGGAGTCAGCTCTGTTTGTCTTATTTATTAGTATTTTTATTTCTTTCCCCGCTTTTTTGAGGGGTGAGAGGCAGCTCCCGGGGAGCGCCGGGCGAGCAGCAGCGCGGGCGCGGGGCCGGCGGCAGCTGTCCGCGGTGCTGAAGCCGGAGCGGGTGCTCTGTATTTACCTTCGGGAGCCGCTCTTCGTCAGCCCAGGGGTGTGTGTGTCCGTCCGTCTGTCCCTGGGTATGATGGAAACCCCCGATTTTACAACTGTTCTGTATCTAGCACAGCAGGCTTTTTCTTTTCTTCCTTTTTTTTTTTTTTTTTTTTTTTTTTTTTTTTTTTTTTTTTTTTTTTTTTTTTTTCCTGCTGTCACATTTATAGTTTGTGGTCCTCTACAAAGCAAAAAGTGGAGGAGAGTTAGTTGCTCCAAGAGAGCTATTTCATTTGGTTCTATTCAACACGGGAACAGTGATATAAACAACAATAAAGAAGCCCATCTCAAGCGGGGCAGGGGTGTGTGCACAAACCCACAGTATGTGTGTGTGTGAGAGAGAAGGCAGGACAGAAAGGACAAGTGGCAGCTCAGTTCCACAAGGAAGAAGTCTCTGATCAGGCATATTCCAAGCACTACTTTAATGTGCCCAAAGTCCACGCTGGGAACTTTTTAGGTTTTCTCTAAAGATAGTGGTACTCCTCACACAGTGCCTCACTTGCTCCATCTCTGCCCGCTCATTCCCCTGCTCAGTTTAGGCTCTCCGGAGGTGCCTATCAGATTAGATGGTGCTCCGTTTTGGGGGCGGGGGAGGATGTGTGTAGTCGGGGAGAGGTGCTCAGATCCTCGGGTAGGAAAGTAGGACTCACATGGAGGAAGTTGAAGGAAATTTGCATGGCAGCCCCGCTTAGGAGCAGGAGAGAACCAGGAGTGATATGAGCCACCTTATTGACTCAGATTCTGTATACAAGTGTGTATGTGTGTGTTTATATTTGTTTTTTAAAAATAAAAAGGAAAAGAAAAAGACCGAGTCAGAAGTGATTGGGGTGTGACTCCAGATTAAGCACAGGAGGAGAAAGCCTTTAGCACGGGGCCACGGGGAGAGTGGAAGTTGTATGTTTTACAGGACAGCTTCAGTACCAGTGTCTAGTCCAGCTTGGTGCACTCCTGGTAGTGACAGTCACCGGTAATGGCATTACTGGCTTCCCAGCTTTCCAGATGCCTTGGCGAGTTGTAAATCTTGAACTTAACGACATGTTTAGCAGGCATCTCTTCCCTCTTCCGACTCACTCCCCTCCTTTCTTCCACTCTCAGGAAACGCAAATGAAAATATCCCCTGACAGTGCAAAGTACCAGTTTTACACAGGCTAGAGAAAGTGTTCAGGATTCGGGACTAGGGACTCAGTCTAAGTTATAGGATATTTCTTCCATCCTTTCTTGCCGGTCGCTTCAAACATCCTTCTCATTTTTAAAATGATCAGTGTAGCTCTTTTGTACCTTGCTTTCTTTTCAGACTGTCTTCCTAGAAACCACATCAATGTCTGATTGGCATCATTTTAACATGACACCGGTACAATAATAATTATTAATAATAGCAATAAAATAACAGTGAGAAGAACAGGGAAAGAAATGTCCTGAGAGATTTCATCTAATCGTGAGAGTAGACACTGAGCTCATCTCTGTGTGTGAATGTGTTTGCAAAAAATCATGTAAGGTTTCTGTAAAATAAAAATAATAGCAGTAAAAGCTACACTGAAGAGAATCAAGATAGTGTAGAAGAAATCTTTGAGCTAACACTTCAATAAAGTATTTTTTTGATAGTGGGGGGTTACGGTGATTTGTTGATGAGATTTTATTCTTTTGTTATGTTTTATGTTAAACCTGAGATTAATCATTCTGTGTGCTAACTTCAATTTCTGTCTCATAGATTTGAATTCTCTCTTTCAGTTCAGTTTTGCTTTTACTGTATGCTTGTATTCACAGATACAAACTCAGGAAGGGAGAGAGAGAGAGAGAGAGAGAGGGAGGGAGGGAGAGAGAGAGAGAGAGAGAAGAGAGAGAGGGATCATTTATCTTGCTTGGATGTGTTTAACACATATCCCTAAATTAAGAAAGATACTAACTTCATTTCCCTTCATTTCATTTCTGTTGTAAAGCTGCAACCTAAGAAAAAAACAGGTGGGGAATCTTGTCACCTCATCAAATCAAATTGCTTGAGTTCATCTCAAAATAAACAGTAATTTTTAACCTGCTTTAAGTTTTGGACTTTGGAAAGAAAATTTATGATGATGATTGTTATTTTGCACACTAAGATTTAAGAAAAGCTTAGACACTGTGTTGCCAGAATTTCTGAGATCTTTATTTAGTACATCCAAGAAGAGTTTGAACTCCTTTCTAGCGATGCCGCTGATTTATTAGCTAATCCTGATAAAAATGTGCCTCTGGCTACCTGGAAAAAAATTACTTTCTTGCCAGTAGTGATTAATTACTATTAAGTCAAAAAGTGTGATGGGGCTTTGAAGTATGAGGGCTGTGTTTGCCTCTTTTTTTTACTATTATTTTATTCACTTTATTTCATTTTTAATCTTTTTTTTTCTCTTTTCCCTTCTCTAAATGCAGTCATGTGAAGCATTGTATTCACTCAGATGTCCTTATTTTGGCTTTGCTTTGCAGGCATAGGTGAAGAATTGCATAAAGATAGTCCAACTTGGCTCACAGGGGTAGGTTGGCAATACAAAACCCCAAGATGCTTTCCATAAGAAATGCGTAATGCTTATACATTAATTGATCCATCACTCTCAGTTGATTTCATTCCTAATTCAGGGGATGAGGCTGTGTCAGTGGTACACCCTGAAGGGTTAATAGTAGGCTGTAGTTTATTTAAGTGTGCAGAGAGAAAACCTTGGGTGTAGAGAGGGAGAAGGTGGGATTGTTCTAGGAGGAGGGAAGAGAGACGAATTAGCTTAAAGTAAAAAAACAGCAACTGGAGTAGTTTCAGGTGTAGATCCATTGAAACGAGATCAAAGGGTGTGTATTCTTGAAAATATTACAAAGACATCCTATTGCGGTGCCCCTGTATAGCAGGAGGAAATCGAAAATTAAGAACCTGAAGTACGTTACTATGCCCTCCTCCAAGAAAAACTACCACAAAAGGAGAGTAAAGTCCCAGATTCTCTCACCAGCAGCTCTGGCTGATACCAGTACAGACACCAGGAAAGATGCAGGGGATTATGATTGTCTTGCAGATATGCAAAGAGAGAAAGGGTATGGGGGAAGCTGCGTGTGGGAGAAGGCGGGAAAGCCTTGCAGATCCCTGAGAAAATAAGCTTTCATGGCACGAGCGTAGCTGCTCGATATTTCCCCCATCCTTGCTTCTCTCCACACGGGGCAGGAACAGACTCCTGCTCTGGTACTTTGCTGTAGGGTTGGGAAGAGGCTCTGTGCTGAGATCCATGGGTAGAAATCTATCAGGGCTGATCTGACCCACCCACGCACTCACACATACTCGCACACACATGCACTGAGTTAACTAATCACAATTTAACAATTTAGCAAGACATTCATTCATAACTTCCTCCCATCCTATCTAGCTGGCTGAGTTACTGGGAGATATAAAGGTTAGTGCTCTCAGGACAGCCATATTATAATGCATTATCTTTGGAGTCATTTAAGGCCAATTTAAGTGGTATTTAGTATAATATTTATGAATTAATGTAATCTAAATATAGGACTCTCCCCATAGGTTTAAAAAGTCTTTTCTATTGAAGCTTGCTTGTATCAAGGCCTGGGAAATGTTTTAATTTAAAACACACAGGTCTCCATATTATTCTATTTAGGAAGTCAGAAGAAATCAGTACTCCACACTTAACTGAGATTTACTGAAACACATGCGGATGAAGGCACTTAAAGTGTGGAGATAGTGTGCACTGGGAAAGCAGGAGTCCTGCGTAGACTTGAGACCAACAATGCTCTTTCAACTTTTGTTTAGGGGTGGAAAAAGTACAAACCCACTAAAACCTCCTTGAAACCCACTGCTGCAGTCCCATGGTTGAGGTGTTTTTCCTACCTGACCCAAACCTCACTCTGTAAGCATTCTGTGCGGATAGAAAAATGCAGTATGAAAAGAATAGTTTAGTCCTTTCACAGGTTTATCTTCTTAAAAGTATAAATAATTTTGAAATTTAAGACACCTCTGGAGTGAGAAAACAAGGCTTCCATTCATTATATCCTGTTCTGTCTGATTACAAAGATAGATGATAGAAAAATTAAAACCTTATTAAGTTTAAGGATGCTTATGAAGGTTTTGGATATGTCAGAAATTCAAAGGCATAATGAAAATGAGTATTCAGTCAAGACGATGTGTATGTTTATATGCAGAAATGAAATGTATAATTCTCTGTGTGTATACATACAGAAAAAGAGATGTGTACACGTTCATGTGTACAGCCTTTGGGAAATGGAAATTTTAGTTGAAAAGAAGCACAATACAGGTGCTGAATAAACTACTCCATAATTGAAACATAAGACTTGCCTGGCTGAAAGCAACACATGCAGCATTTAGTATGGTAGCAAACCAAACATGTTTTAGGGAGGTAAATGCACAAATAAACTGGAATAAAACAGTGGAGACTTAAGCCGTAGTTCTAAAGAGCAACCCTTTAAAACAGTCACAGTGCAATTGGATATCTTGATGGAAGAAAGGAAAAAAGCAAACCCCTGTTCATTGAAATCTCCTGTACATATGAGCATCTATGTTTTTTGATAATGTCAAAGAGATAGATCAGATTGCTCCATAAATTAGAAGGTTATATGTTAACTCTTTTTTTTTCAGGGGTCTGGACATGGATTCTGGTTTCTAAAAGCAGCTGCAGCCAGTTATGATGCTGTTGTTGCGGTTGTGTCAGCATTTCCAATACAAACTCCAATTTTCTGGGATCTCTTGCTTGCCTGTCAAGTTTTGCACTGAAAGCTGTTCCTCAGTTAGTCCCACTACCATATGAACTAATCCTTACAAGATGGATTTGTTTAAAAGTTACATTATTGTGGAAAAAAGAAAGAAAGTTTGTGTGTCCACAGCTTTTGTTTCTTCTCTTACATTTCGGCAGGTTACACTTACATTTCTTACAGATTATGATTGCCTCTGTCCCTCAATACCTACATATACATATACATATACCTTTGGGCACTTTATAGAATAAAAAAGGTTACCTTTTTTTTTCATTAAAAAAATTAATTAGGAACCAAATTTCATAGTATTTATTTGTCCCTACCAAGTTTTTAATTAAGGGGCGAATCAGAAACCTATTAATTTCTGCAAGAAACAATAGGAAGAGAGGGTAGTTTGGTTTAGTTTCATGTCATTTTTTTTCCCATATCAAGCAAGAAAAGATCGGAAATTTCAGCACTGAAGTAGAGGGGAAAAATTGAGGATCCTTGTCACCTTGAATGAGAAGTGTGGTCCATCTCGTCCTGTATCACTCATCTGCTAGTGGCCAGTGCCACCGGCAGGGCTTTCTTTAGCAGAGGATTCAAATTGCATAGCATAATAAAAGCCAGGCAGCTGATGGAATACAGTGTTTTGGATGAGATTGTTAGAAAACACCTCGAAATTTTGTTTGGGTAAAGAGTGTTCAAGATTGCGGAAAGTGTCTTGTGCTCAACTGAAAGGTGGATTGTACCCGTCAGGGAGGGCAGGCAGAGAACTCTGTTCGTGATGGTCAAGAGCAAGGGACGGAAGACTTTGAATGATCAAGGAGGGTCTCCTCCAACCTTAAGAGCTGGAAGTATGCAGCTACATTTTTCAGCAAGACATCAGGGTATTTTTTTATCATGCATACCCTGCGCGCACGCATTCCAGCCGCATTGACCTGACAGACCATAACGACACTAAAGGAGCTGTTACTGTCCCTCCTGTCAATCAAGTGTGAACCCAGGCGGGTTTATGCGACAGGCAGTAATGGTTCCAAGGGAGAATGGTGGGGGAGATGATCTAGGCTGTTGGACCGTTTACCTGCATTTAAAAAAGAGAGAAAGCATCAGATGCCCAAAGATCCATGCAGGTGTTGGCTATAGCCTCAAAGTAATATTCCAAAAAAGCAGGGGGCTGCAAAGCTCAATGTGACCTGTCCATCAAACAACTGTGTGGTTCCTACCCCATAAGAATTTGCACTAAACAAGTGAGATGTTAAGGAAACTAACTTGAATCCTGACTTTAACAAATAGCTGGTGCTTCATTAATCCCTGTGCCACTTTTATTTCGGAAGCAAAGGCCTGTTACCTGCTTCCTGGGCAGAACGCAGTGAGATTTCTGCTATCGCTTAGGTGACTTCACATTTGGAAATCCTGCTGCAGGTTTGCTCTTAGTGTTTCACATTCCCTTTAAAATTCTGGATTATGGGTTTACATAACAAACCTCAACACTTGCAGGTAATGCTACTAATTTCTTCACTTTCTGGCTTGTCCCTTAACTTAGCTTTACTTCTGTAAGTGAAACTAAGACTAAAACAAAGCTAAGGAACTGACAAAAGCCTGAGGTCTGCCACATTTCTCACTCACTTAAATGCTCCACTGATGCTTGTATGGCTGTTGCGAGGGTTTGTAATGATGGACTGACCCTTATGCATTAAAATATGCTGCAGAAAAAGGGAAAAATATTAACCATGGTGAGTAAAAGTTATGGTTTTCTTCCACCATTGCTCCACTTACTGAGCTGGGGTATGTATTACAAGGATCTCTCTTTACCTCTCGGGGAGACACTGTCACATTTTGGGGATCTCAAGATCTACTGAGTCACTTTGTCTGTGCTGCACCACATGGTGTGGTCTGGAGTCAGGATGTCATCATATAGATTGCATTTATTTGCTTTTGTCACTGTGAGCCACAGCCTGAATGCACACGCAGGTGAATGCAGCTTTTAATGTGCATTCATTATATCCAACTGACATCCCCTTGAAGGAAGAGAGAGCTTATTATTGTCGCTCCTTAAAATAAAGATGGATGAGAGCGCTAAACCTCTCAAATAAAGTGCCTGACCATACGTAGTAGCTAAAAATAAATCATATACGGCCATCTATTCCATGTAAATGAATGGCAAGACATATAGGTATAGACATTGTGTTAATTTTGTCAAGCAGAAGCAGCCAAAAATATTGATCAAGGCAAGGGGGAAAAATTGATAATGAACTGGGCTTGAAGAAGACTTTAATTGACAGTGACTTCTGTGAACCAGCTTTGGACAGTATATATAAACTGACCACGATGTAACTTTATTGCAATGCACTCTCCTGTAATTAATTGTCACCTTTGTTAAGACTGGCTACAGATCAAAGGTTTAAAGATACTTAACAGGTTCTTAGTAACAAACCCTTCAGATGCATTAGAAATATCCGACAGCTCAGCCAATGAGGCATGCAGATTTCGATCTACCTCACCTTATCTGTTTATTTCTCCCTCCTTTGTTGAACACAGAAAGTCATTGTTTAACATTAACTATTTAAAAGATTACTTTGTTGGCATTTTTGATGCTTCCAGGGATATACGGTTGTGGTGATGAGGACCTTCACTGTAAGGCCTTTCAAAGTATTTTGTCAACAGAAAATTGTTTATGGTTTGGTAGATCAAGGTATAATGCAGACACAGTTTGCAGTGCAGACTATTCTTACCCCTTTACGTGGCTAAGGTGTTTAATTTCCCTATTTAAACCCAGAAAACATAAAAAGAACATAAAAACCTAAAAAAAATACAGAAAAAGTGTGGCTGAGAATGAACTACTGTGGGAAAACTGCGTATGCAGTGAGATAGAAGTGTGCCTGATATTTGTATATCACACACATGGAACTATTTATTTTATGTGCATGTGAATGAAAACATGCATTCAGTACATACAGGATAATACAGGTTTCTAAATAAGTCCTGTCTGAAAGACAGTACAGAGAACATACTCTTATGTAAAAGTGGTAGGTGACTTACGAGGGTATTCCTGGAACTATATGCAGAGTTTAATATGGCACACAACCATTTACTAATTATACTATTTTAATGATATGGTCACACTTAATTAATTCATCTCTGGTTTATTTGTACATTGTGTATGAGCCTCCAAAATATTTTAGAGACTACCAGGCTGCCTTTCCAGTGCACCGGAGCAGATAACTCTGGACATGAAGCTTCTTCAATCAGAAGAAAAACGGAGCTTTGCAGACAGAGTTGGTCTGATGAAGTCTGGCTGCATATTTGGCCTGTTTCTAATTCAAATTCCTGTGTATATACTACACAGGGACTGTGTATGCATGCATGTATTGAAAGGCATTTGCACATAGTTCCTCTCCTTTCCAGTCCCTAAGGATAGATTCGCATCACATAATATGAATCACTCACTGCAAATGCACACAAATATCTTTGTCGGACTCAGTAGCTTCTTGCAGGTAGATGTATAAAGCAGCATCAGCCTAATAATATCCCTATAAAACAGCACTTCCTTCCTAGGATCGAGAGGGATGAAGGTTGTCAGAAGATCAAAAGATGTATCACAGTGTGCTTGTAGAAATCCCCTGATTATGTTTCCTCTCTATAATGCTCTAATTCACTATTTGATCAATTGTAAAAGGGCCAATGCTTTAGGAGGGGAAAAAAAGTATTAGGTTACTAGATGCTTCAGGGTGAGTGAAAATCACACCTAAAATTATATGTAGCAATACAGTAATGAATTTGTCAATACTTCTTTAAGGAATCTGACAGCCCTATATGAGAGATTCAGTTCTGTGAGCAAAGGTCACAATATAGGTATTGCTTATTAAGACTATCGATAGCCTAGTTGACCAGTCTAACCAGAGACTGCATAATCTACCTCCTGTTAACAGGTGGGGAGGAGAACTATGAAGAATTTACAGAATTGCCCACATGTAATATTAATAATATTGATTGATTCTAATAATATAATAAAGTAAAGATGCACTTCTTTGAAATGGGGCATGGGGGGAAATAGGGGAGAGTGAGATACCTTTGCCAAGCAAATTGAATTGGTTTTCACCTCTCTGAAAGTTAACCTAGAGAAAAATCAGTTTTCTTGCCTAGGCTCCATTTCCTGCTCATTATTTCACCCAATGCAGATGGAAACCAGATTTGCTTTTCTCTAGGATTGGGTCTTGGCCTGGCAGGTGTGCAAAAGCCAGGGACCTGAGAAACTTCTCTCTGCGAGGAGCATTTTGAACAGCTTCAGCCCCAGTCAAAATAGGATTAATCCTAAAAAAGAAAGTTCTTTTTCAACATAGAATTGCAATGAAAGTGTTTCCCTTTTTTCCCCCCACACCTTTATCAGCATTTAAGTGATGGGGGAAAAAACATGGTGGAAATAAAGTATGTTCTTCACTGTGTAAAATCTATAATTGATGAGAAAGGACTTTGCAGAGCAGACACAAACCTACCCCAAAGCCTGCTGAAGTCCAGAAAAAACTCTACCTTGCCTGCAGCTGTGTTTGAATTGGGCCCGAAGTTATGGGCACTTCTGCAAGATGCTGCTGGTTGAAGCAGGAGCGGCTGATCACACACGATGTGAACTGACATAAGGTCATTACTCACCTAAACCCAGACACACAGACCTGGCTCCATCCGAATTTGCTAACTACTGCCTCTGCAACAGTAGGCTGCCTAATCTAGGTAAGCTAGTTAACTCCTTCTGCTATACTATTCACCTGCAACCGTTCCCGTTCCGGTGTCCATATGGTAGTTTTAAGAAGGTTTGCATGTCATTACATCTTTATTTTTTTTCAGTTTATGGGGAAAGTGTTTTTCTTTTGTAAGCATTTAACTGCTTTTAAATACAGGTTATTTGATCGCATTCCATCTTCAATAATACATGGATGAGGATGCAGTTTTTCACCCTCTTTTATAAAGATATGTTGTTATTCAATTATGCATTTCTGTGAGATTTGCTCTTTTGTGCATTCACAGGGAGCTTGGCTATTTTTTTACTTTGCTTTCCTTCTTCCTATCTTCTTTTTATTATTATTTATATGTTTTGGGTTTTTTTAGAAAAAAGAATCTCATTCAAGATACTGGCAATAAATTAGAAAAGTAGCAGTAGAAGTGAGGAATGGGAAAAACAACGAACAAAAATCCTTTGGCAAAATTATTTAAAAGCATGTTGCCTCATGTTTATTTGCAAGAAGGGATGCAGCTAATTTTGATATCAAATAAACCGTATCTCAGAAGTTATTTAACTCCAAGTTTAAGAATTGACAGAGAAGGAGAAAAAAAGAAGCGAGGTAACTTTTAGGAACACTGGCAGAAAAGGCACCTAAAGACCTTGCAGGAGGCAAGGGTGCCAGAGTAGTTCTAGTTTCTACATTCTGCTAGGGATTTGGAAAATTAACAGCAAATTAAACAAACAAATTAAAAAAAAAAAAAAAAAACAAAACAAACAAGGAACACAAACAATGCCATTCCTTCCGAATTATTTGTGATGGCTAATACACCTCAGAGCTGCTCCGTTTAAATTGCTGCCTGTGCCTGCAGCTTCATTCAAAGGAAGGGCATTATCTGGTGGGTGAGGGCGGGTGGTGAGGATGCCTAGGTTCTAATCACAGCGTGGATAATTACTCACCAACACTCTCTGATGGAGTCACTTAAGCTCAGTGCCTTCAGGCCTGAACTGAAACCTGTTGAATCAATGGAAATATTCCTATTGGCTCTAGTGAGCTATTGATCTTTCATTTCCCCAACTTCAATATTAGGCCAGCTGGAATTTATTTTTTTATTTTTTTAATTCTTTTTTTTTTTTTTTTATGAGGGAAAAGGTAATGGCATAAATTTGACATTTACTTTTTTCTGTGTAAAGGTTTTGCTATATCTCTGATGGTAAATGTATTACATCAGAGCCTCTTTCAGTGTAGATCTGGAAAACATGCTTTCAAAAAACACTCAGTGGGGGCATGGAAAATTAGCTTTGCTCATTTCACTTGTAAATGCATATTTGTCCCTGCTTTGCTAAGAAAGGGTCAATGGCAATTTTGCCAGTTTTCTTTGTGTGAGTAGGATTCAGCCTTTGTAATTTCTCTGTCTACAGGAATGTCATCATTCACTGATTCAGGATCTTGATTTATTTTTTTCCCTTCTTTTAGTGAATCACATACATACTCTTCATTGTTATGGCAACTGAGGGAGCTGCAAAGCAAGGATTTGATGAAGGGCTACATCCCACCTTTCTTCTTTAAGGGTCTGATCCAAACCTTTTCAACACAGTTTGGATCAAGCTGAAGGTGTCTGCCTTCACTGGGTCAGTAAAAAGAGCAAGTTCCCTCTAGACAAGTGTACTCCTGCCCTCAGTACAGGCAGATGGAATCGGCAGTCGTCACCCATTTGCCGAGCACCAACCCAACACTCTCTGAAGTCAATAGTTAGACTCTGACCCAGCCTCACAAACAACAGAGAGACACTGTATGAATCCTTAAGCAGTGATGTGAATATCCCTGATTTTATCAGAGCAAGGTAGTCCAAAAGGGAGTTTTCATTGCTGCTACCCAGGGTGTATGTTGTGGAGAATAACCAACATCCCAGTGTCCTTAGGTATCCAGCCACAAAAGATTTAATTTAATAATATTTTCATCAAAGAGGAGGGTTTCAGGTGATTGCCTACAGCAAAGATCTGACAAATAAATGAATCCGGCTTCTTGTGGTTTTTCTTTAATTATTTCAGCTGTAATTTTAGTTCATTCATCAATAGCAATGTACATGGGATCCTTCTGTTTGTTTGGGGTCTTTTTTGGTGTTTCCATCCCATCTGTGCTCATGTGTTTTATGAAATAAATGAAGGAGCTGGAGTGTGCATGCAGTTTTGTGTGTGTGTAGAGTCAATTATCTAACCTCTAGTCTATTTGAAATCATCACAGTGCACTCAAGTCAATGATATTCTGTCAAAGGTGGAGAGGAAGCCTGCGTGCAGTGTGAGTGTGTGAATGCGATGCTGTTTGATTGCCTGAAATCCAACTAAGTCTCAGTTTCAAAGGCCTGGGGGCAGCAGAGAAAGTATTTGTTTGTTTAAATATTTATATATTTACTCAGCTTTACTGACAGTGTTTGCAGATGGAGAAAAAAAAAATAAAAAAAAAAGAAGAAGGAATGTTAGGTTCTTGTTTGGAGGGGAACGAACGTGTGTTGTATTAGCCTCTATCTGTTCTCCCATATAACGTATAGCTGCTTTGTGCTGTTCAGTGATCATTTGTTACTCACCTGCTCATTGAAAAATACCAGAGAGATGCTGGTAGAATTAGATGTCACGATTTTATTCATAAGAGGAGTTGCACAGTAGGTGTGTCATTCCCCTGTCTTTTCCTCTGCACCGATCCACGGATAGGACTTCTGGCAGCAGCTTCTTAATTCAAAAAGAAATAGCTGAGCCACCAACAAACCAAGTGACCCTGCTGTGACAAATGATACAGGTCCAATTGCCGGGTAGGCAGCTCACTCCCCCGGCTTGGACCTCTATCCTTGGCCTCTGCCTTTGCTGTTCAAGTGCAGCACCCAGGCTTTCACTCACTGGGCTTGTATCCAAGACCAGCTCTTCATCCTGGCTTCCCAGCTTTCCTTGCAGGTACAGGTGTGGGTGTAAGGACCACAAGCTTACATCCATTTCCAGATCATGCCCCTTCCCCAGGTGCCACTCCAGGCTCGCTGACTGGTTATCATGATCATGAGTCATTTATTTTCCACAGCCAAGCTACAGATCATTTTCCCCAGCTCTTACCATCACTGTTCACACTTCTCTTCCCTTGGTTCAGCTCTGCACCGATGTTTTGCCTTTGCACTGTCCCTTGCAGAAAACACTTTGCCAGTTCATGTCACGAGTCACCACCTGGGTTCTCTCAGACCATGCTAGCTATCTCTCCTTTCTTTTCTCTTCTTCCCTAGCAGGTTTGAGAAAATGGAAGCCATGCTGTTCATATTTTCTGAAAGCAAAACAGCCATGGGTAGTAGCAGAAAGACCTGCACCCACTAAATATGCAGAAACACAGAAACACAGATGCATTTCTGAACGTAAACTACTAAGAGAGTAGACAGAAAAATATTATTTTTCTTTTTCCTATTTGGGCTTCGAAGCTCCATATCCTCTTTCAAATATTAAGAAAAAAACCCAAAAAGAAATAATGCATTAAGCCTTTAATTTCACTAAGACAGTTGTACCTTTTTATTTTTTAACTTTGCTTGTTTCATTAAATCAGCAACTGGTTTTTCATACCTGAACAAAGATTCCACAAATGTTTTCCTTCAAATTCTAAAAACTGTGATCTTATTCTTTACTGTCCCTGGCAGTCCATTCTGGGACTACACTTCAGCTTCTTGCAAAAATATTTTTTCTTGCTGTTTTGAAACGTAACTACCAGAACCTCTCTCTAGCAATACAAAATTAATGCAAGAAGGCAAAATAAGCATTTGATATGGTGTTGTATCAGAGTCTTCTTTATTCAGAGGCAGGTAGGAAGGAATTAGGAGCCTATTTCTAGCCCAGTCCTCTTACTAACCTTCCGTATTCTACCTGATCCTGTTCCCAGACCTTGTTCTTCCTTAGTTTGCTATGTGTAAAGAGGAATTTATGATATCCAGCTTTGCAAAGAGCTTTGTGTGTATTTAAGGCAGATGTCACTCTGTAGCTTTAGCAGTGATGGTCTAAGGTTATAAATGAGACCACATTTGTAAGGAGAGGTAATATCTTTTATTAGTCCAGCTGATATAGCTGGGAAAAAAATAAAAAGACAGACTTCCTTGTGTGCCTGAAAGCTTGTCTATTTCTTTCCAACTGTATCACTCAGTCTGATAAAAGATATTACCTCTCCCAGGAAGGCTTGTCTCGTTTGAGGTGTAAAGCATGTAGGCTAGTAATTTAGACCTGGTTTTTGTCTGTCTGGAGGGATTAGACTTTTCTTCACCTGGGTGGACAAGTGGAAAAGCACCCTGGGTTGGTGTCCCTGTCTCTCACTTTCTGTGATCAGCAGCGGTGGCCATCTCACAGGCACCGAGAGGTGCAGAGAAACTCTGACAGCCCCTGTTTTCTGATCCTGGAGATGTCCTTCCTTCTTTGCTGCTCTGCTCCCTTCCAAAGCATCGCATACGCTCTTCTCACCCTTGCGACTGTGATTTATTTATAAAATTGCTGTGTGTATGTGTGTGTGCGTATGTGTGTGGGCAACCACACAAACATCCCCAAGCTGCCGAGGAAGCTGATGAGCATTTTCTAATGTATTTAGCAGGTAATAATACAAACCACAGGCAAAAAGTACAAGGAGAACAGGTTAAATGCTTAAGCCAGGGAAGACTTTGGAAGAAAGGGGTTTTTTTCTACAGCTATGAATAAGTTGCAGTCATCTTCGTGGCTGGGAGAAGCCTTTTAGTGGGATTTTGTTCTGTTTGTTTGGTTGATTTTACGAAGTGTTGCTGAAAATACTGAGCAGCAGAAAAAAATCCAGAAGCAGATAGCAGGTTCTCAGACAGAGCAGAATCTGAGTCGTACGCATAAGGCAGCAGTAGTCAGAGGACAGCTATTACTTATGCTTGGCTTTACTACCAGGGAAAGCATTGGATCATCTATTCAGATCAGGATAGTCAGCTATGCCAAAGGTTTAATCAAATATTAAACATGGTCGTTAGACATGCAGGAGTTCTGTTCCTTTTCAAGCCAGCACTCTAAGAGAGGAAAGTTTTCTCCTGTCTCTCTCCGATGGAGACCATTTGTGGCTGGAGGTACTCTTTTGTCAGACAGGGATCCACATGTGTCTATTTCTGCATAAATAGCTGTGCGTGTGGGTCTCCAAGTGTGTGCCACTTACACTGTCAAGTAGAGACAGAGTTGATTTTCCCCAACAAGTTCATATCTTTCTCAGATCATTTCCTGTATGCTGTTAATTGTTCACCCCATCCATTTCTCTGTCCGTTTGTCCCTCTCCAAACCTGTTTTCTCTCTTGCACTCCCTCTCATCATCTCTTCAAGAGAGTTAGAAAGGTGCATGCTTGTCGATATGTGCATGTGTGCATTTGCAAACCTGTTCAGGTAAATATGGGTATCTGGCCTCTTCTTGATAAATAATACACTTACAAAGCCACATCTGCCTCCTTCTTCTGTACACTTGGGCTGTATTTACACCCTCCAGCTCTTATTTATTCTGACTGAGGGCAGTCAAAGGTAGAACATTTTGCAGGGAGTTATAGTTTACAATGTTACCTCTCCCTTCTATTATTCATTCTCTCTGATTTTTATCTAATCTCTCTTTGATTGTCCTGGTGCAGCTTAAAAGACAAAGTGAATTTTTATTACATCATCAATATAATCTCCAGCTAATCAGCATCTGTGTGCATTACCTTGTCCCCTTTGGCTTTTCATCTGTGTCCATAAATAATAAGGGCCAGGTTTTTTGTGCGTGTGTTTGTGTGTTGGTATCAGGAGGAGTCACAGCTGCACTTTTTCATTTCAGCCAGCTTGTTTTAGCAACATTGGACCCAGCTTTCTGCAGATTGTCTTGACTATTGCCCAGATTAATTTCCTGGTGCCTAATGCTTAAATTATGGAAAAAAATTAAAGTGGATGAGTCGATACACATCCTCATGCAGCAACTGAACTTTGCTGTTAATTGTACACATATTTCCATGGCATTACAGGAAACATGCCCAGTGCCAGTGGAGTCTGAAGTAGCCAATGTATGGCATTTAACCTCTAAATTTTTAGTGAACACTTGCCACTCTTTCTTGGGTAGGAGGATAATATATCATATGTCTTTGAACAGGAAGCTCAGAGACCAGATTTTTGGCTTCTGATTGCTGATATTTTTCCACAGCTTGCTGTGTAGCTCTTAGCCTGCCACTCAGGTCCACAAATTTGGCAGAGTTGAGCTCCTATATATTTTTTTTCTCCTCCTTTTCCAGCTCTGGAAGAACAATGAGAATAATACTTCCCCATAAAGTAAGACTTGTGCTGTACTGTGAAATTTTCATCCTCTCTACAGATGCATAGCAAATTTTAAACAGAATCAGTCTGCTATCTCTTTAAAATGCCCTGATTTGGCAATGCAAGACTGTAGAAGTGCCTCTCTGTTAAGCAGGCAGATTTTAGGTTGGCTTCCCAGTGGCTTAGGGTGATACTCACATCCGATACACAAACGGTAATGCTTCTGTCCTGTTCTGAAGTGCCAGGATCCAGTCCTTTCCAAGTTGCTCAAGACTCCTCATAAACACCGTACGAGGGTTCAATTAGATATGACAAAATCTTCAATTAAAAAAGGCACATACTCTTATGGAAAAATTTTAGACCGATATACTGGAGAACAGCGAACCCTTTGTGAAAGAGTATGGCTCTCTTCCAGATGTAATGTAGTTATGGTATAGAGCTGCCCATCCAGCAAAGTGTGTGCTTAATTCGCATTGTGGAAAGCCTCCCAGAACGCAATAGGTTCTTAAAGTTGAGCAGGTGCTTAAATGCTTTGCTGGATCTGTGGAAATCTGTAGTTCAGATGAAATAATTAAGCGTAGGGGTGTTGCAGAAGCCAAGTGAAAATCATAATTCTGTGACTCAGAAATAACACTCTCTCAGTGACAGAACAGTGAAATAATGAAAGAAGAACTGTGTACCTTGAACACCTTGCAGGATGGATCACACTGAGGCCACCTCTGTATTTCAAAATATTTCTTTTCTGAATTCTTTCTTCATGGACAAATTCTGATTAGATTTGGCATGGGAATAGAGTTTGCTTCGAGCAAACAGAAAACCAGAACATTTACAATTCTCATCTTCTGTGGTTTTGGGGTTTTTTTTTGGTTTTTTGGGGTGGTTTTTTTGGTGGTTTTCTTTTGGTTTTTTTTATAACAAATCCTTTTCCCTGGCCCCTCTAGTTCCGCTCCCTGTTTTGACAAACCAGCTCATTTATCAGATGGGAAAAGGAGATGGGGGGAATAGGAATATTTTTGGTTGCTTCTGTTTTGCATGATATAATCCCCCTCTCCACTTAGCACCTCCGTAAATAGGAGCGCCAATCTGAAATTGGTCACAGTTTATTGAACTCAGGATGAGACCAGATTGGGTCCTGAGTCTCTGTAAACCATGTAATAAGGAAAACAGACACTTCATACTTCAGACAGAGAAATTTTACACTTCATGTAATGTCTTCTCCTTTTTCTGGATCTTTATCCTTTATTCTTTTTCTTTTCTTCTTTTTTTGTTTTTTTAATTTAATTTTGAATGTTTAATTGCATGTGCACTACTAGATCTCTCCTTATTGTTTCACTATTTATTTGTGCTCCCTTGCAAATTTTTACAATCTTTCTTGCCCAGCTTCCTCAAACCCAGTGTCTAAATCCCTTGGGCAGGTATGAAACCAAGGGATAATTGCTGGATAAAAATCTACCTTGAAGGATGAAGAGCATCCCCCATTTGGAACTGGAAGCCATGAAAAAGAACACATCACTTATCTGAATTTGCTGTTCATTCAAGCACTGTTTATGGAGATTTACAGTTCCTTGCCTCTGCAAAGAGCTCTATTGCATGGTGTCTGCTGGAGGATTTTAGGTGGCAGTATTAGCTGCGGTATTAAAAATGCATCGGAAGGCACGGAGTGGGAGATTAGTTGGATAGAAGGACCCATGAATGAAGGGTTAATTGCATTCAAAGAGGCCATCGTACGGAGCAGAAGAGGCAATAGGTTTCTTTTCTTCAAAATTTACTAAATAGCTGGAAACACAGTTTAATGAATTTTAATGGGATCTTTCTGAATCCTATGCATATTGCATCTGCTGACTGTAGGAAGTCAAAGTATTGTTGAAAGGGAGGGTATTGCCCTACTTTAGGTTTCACAGTTCTGTATTTAAAAAAAATATTCTGCAACAAGCACTTTATTCAATATATATTTTTCTCCTTATTTAATTCCTTCCCCCCACTCCACTGCAAGTGGAAAAGACTTTCAGAATCTGTAAGCCCTCAATACCATAGATTATTCTACTGTTATGTAACACATGTTTTACATTTATTGAGCCATCTTGTGCTGTCAAGATAAAGGAAGCCTTAGTATTTTCCTAGCTTATGAACCATTGATGAAGACATGGTGATGAATTCTCCTCTTGGTTATATCAATGTAAATCTAGAGGAACTGACTCTTGTGAATTTTTTCCAGGATTACTGTGATATAAATGGACCAAGATTTGCCCCAGTCTGGTGGGAAAAATAAAGAAGGGAAAGAGTTGGAGTTCTCTTTCTCCCTTCCAAGTGTGTATAGGCTGGGCTCGGATCTCACACCACAAAAGACATTTCCACAGAAGCTCCAGCAGAGGTAGCAGAAAAGCTTATCTATTTGATTTTGATGCAACACAAACCAGATACCCACTCACACTTTAGACAGAGAGGGTATAAAGGAAGATTTTTCCAATGGGAAACCAAGGCAGGGCATGCAGTGAGTTTTTCT
The DNA here is from genome assembly GCA_013401135.1 of Cettia cetti. Classification (NCBI taxonomy): domain Eukaryota; kingdom Metazoa; phylum Chordata; class Aves; order Passeriformes; family Sylviidae; genus Cettia; species Cettia cetti. Next base: position 141,184 of record VZUI01088254.1, on the reverse strand, counting down.
CAGAGCAGCTGTGTGAATCCATCACGTATTTTTTACGTCTGTCTTCACTGTGTTGAGGTTTCCCATTGCCTTGGTAACTTAAATTTTCTCTGTTGTTCATCCTCAAAATGCCAGGCACCCTCTCAGGCAGCTGATAGGATAAAGATGCCCTACTTTTTATTAACCTGGGGCCCAGTTCTCCTTTGGGGTGCAGAGAGAATTGCTGAGACCCTAAGAAAAGAAGCTCTGAGGTTCCCTCGAAGCCAGCAGGAACTGACAGGGCTTGACATCTTACAGTATTGTGTCTAAGTCTGTGGAAGGAGAAAACTGCACTGTTTGAACTGCAGCAGCATGATCAGGATGAAAAAAACTTCTGTGTTAGAGATGTTGTAGTGCCTATATAGAAATGATCATGCTCCTATATAAGTACATAGACGTACACACATTATAGAAAATGTGAAAGAAAGTAAAAGCATGCTGGCATTAGGCATTTTTAAACCAATATGACTGTGGCCATTCCACTGGGATAATATTTTCTGTGACCAGTTGTTGTTACACTGGCTCTGCAGATCCAAAGGTTGTCCCAACACAGGAACCAGGGCTTCCTAAGAGCAGAGACAACCTTAGGTCTGGATTTGGAGTGAGACTATTCAGACTGAAAACAGCAGGGTTCTTTAAAAAAGAAAGACAGGCATTTAAACACCCTTCTGCAGGACTCCAGACAGCACTTCTTCCCAGTACGATGCTGGTGTTGCTTTTCCCCCTTGTCTTCCATCCCTTCCTCATGTGTTTCAGATCTTTCTCTGCTTAGAAGCAGGCAATGTGATGCCTGCTTTAATGGCACAGATAAGTTAGCCATGCAATTCAGAGCGCCAGCCCTAAACCACCTATCCTCCTCCTTTGATCTGGAATCAAAACAAAAGATGCCGGCATCAAAACGATCCTTTGCCAGGAAACAGTTACTTTGTGCGCATTGCCTTAATTCAGCTGCGAGGAGCTCTCATCTTTGTATCGTGCCCAGATCTGTGCTCATCTTAATACTTTATCAATGTGCCAGCAAGCTGCTTCTATCATGGATACAGCTGTGCAGAAGCTGTCAGCATTTTTAAGTAAAGCATTAAACAATACTTTGGAAGACAGCAAATTGTTATTTCCTTACACCTCCTCCAATTCTTTCCTCTTCCCCTCCCTCGCCAAGCCCAAAAGATGAAGCCCTTATTTTTATGTCAGCTTTGTGCTCAAATTATACAACTCAAATTCGTTTTTCTTCCCCCCCCCCCCGCCCCCCCCTCCACCCCGATGGGACACATTCTCTCTCTAAGGGGTGGAGAAAGAGAGGCACAGAAGTCCTTCTGAGGAGCTGCAGACTAAATGCACCTCATGAACAAGCTGGCTGTTTTGGTGGCTCATTACCCATCTGTTCCAGGTGAGCTGCTGGAGTGAACCCAGAAAAGCCACTCACGTCACCCAGGTCCTTCAACAGGTACAGCCAGTGTCTCACAGCCCTTTCTAGACTTTTAACACACAGTGTTGTTGAGAGCTTGGTTAGGAGACATAGCTGTTTTGGGTTTTTTTCCTGGCTCAGCTGTTGATTTACTCTGTAGACGCTGAGCAAGTAATTTCTAGAGAAAAATTAAAACTGTCTGTCACTTATTTTAGTGCCTACTTGTTTTGTGTGCTTGTTATGTGCATGCTTTTGGGAAGGGGGGTCTCTAGCACAATTGGTGTTTCAAGCTGGACACTGTAAAGTCAAGATTGATTTAAAATTTTCAAGATATTTAACTTGTTGGCATTTCCTTTCTGATCCTTTCTTTACAAAACTGAATAAATAAAACTTCGCCATGAAGAACTTTGCAATTTTCCAAAAGGTTAGCAATTGACAGTCACTTGAAGTATCAGGGATCAGACCTCGTCAGACTTGCACATATCTGTAAACAGGTATTTCCTAACAGGAATACTTTGCCAGATTATTGCTTAAGGGAATCCAGCTTGTTTTGGTGCATAATAATCAAGTCACCTCTTCTTTTTTATTTTTTTTTTCCAGTTTTTTCCCCTCTTCTCCAGAGAGGGGCAGTTCTGAGGCACCAGTACCTGAGAATAAAGTTTACTCCTCGTTTGTCGCCTTTGGCACTAACACTCTCCTATTAAGTCATGTAGAATTTGATACCGACAGAACCAAGGTCAGGCTCCCTTGACTCCAGCTGTCTCTTCCACACACCAGATACAATGCTGCCACTTTGTGGTTCCTTCCTCTCTGTTCTGCTGCACACACTCACTCAGCGCTCTCATCCTGCCAGAGAGCATCCCAGCTTTCTCACCAGGGAGGACTAGTGACACTCCAAACTCTCCAAATCTCATACTGCCTGGGTGGGGGGGCTGTCCAGCCCCAACTGCCTCCACAACAGGCTGAAACAAAAAAAATAAGCCCCTCTGCCAGTGATGATCTATTGTAAGCCCCTTGTGCACTCCCATAGCTTGTCTCATGCGGCAACTAGTGCTTCCAACTAAGACCCTCTGAGTTGGAAAGGGAGTGTGTAAGGATGCCAAACTTAATTTCTCAGATAGACACCACCTTGTTTTACCCTACTCTCCAGATTCTGACAGATCTGGATGATGATTGTGGTGCAAGAAAAATGTACCCAGGCCACTCTTTTCCTAAACGTCTTTTCTCTTTATTATCTGTCAGGTTCTTGATCCTCTTTACTTTTTTCTACCACTTTTTTCTTATTTCCTTCCTTCCTTTGAGGAAAAGAACAACACATACACACAAAAAAACACAGCAGGACAGGAAATTAAACCTTTGCACAAAGATGATTTGGTAAGATGATAGCTTTTTACTGATTGTTTTGCACTGATTATTTTTTATAGGGGAAAAAAGGAAAGAGTGAGAGCAAAAGAATATGACAGAGAGTAACTAAATAGAGGGAAAATGTCCTTTAATTTATTTGGAGAGCTCATACGTTGGTTGTTGCTTTTTCCCTCTACATATGGGAAAACCAAAAGAGCTTTAAAACTAGCAGCAAAACTCACATGAATGAAACGCCAGGTGGAACTACTCCCATTTTCCTGGATATGACAAGGATAATGACTTCCTTCTGGCAAGATTCTCCCCACATCATCCTGGTTAAGCAAGACTTAGTTGTATTGCAACACCACTAGGCACTCCAAGGCCCTTTTTAATTTAAATGAATACATCACATTGCACTGGAAGGTTGTTTTAAAATAAGGCCATATCAGTTCTCTCAAATCCCTCTTGGTCCTTTATGAGGATATGAACATTACGGCCAGGAAGCACTGGATGTCTCTGCCTCCCTGCTCATCCTCAGTGCTCCCCAGAGAGCATAGTTTGCCTTCATGCAGTGAATCCTCAGAGATGATCTGCCCCTTGGAGATACTGATATCCAAAGAGCAGGAGGGAACTGCCACAAGTTTAGGAATTTGCACTAAAAAAACAGTGGCGGTGTATCAAGGAGAGTAGCTATTTCTGAGGAAAATGTGCCCCAGACGGGAAGATTCCAGTGTTCATCCATGGAAGTGTCTTACACTTCCTGGAAATATGTTCAAGTGCAATAAAAAACAGCTATGTTGGAGGCCCAGCAAACCCCAGCCTTCAATTGCAGGCTGGGAATTTCCCCACATGTTCTGCACAAGGTGGAGTAGCCCAAGGGAGTGAGAACAGAGAAAACTCTCCTGCTCTATCTGTCCCTGGTGGCTATCATCAAAGGTTACACCTGCAGTCCTTGTGCTGCACAAACACAGCCACACACAGATACACATTGGTGTATCTGCCACAGGGTTTAAAGAGTTTCTTACTCACACACTCTACAGACCCAGAAAACACTGTGTTCTCTGTCATTTTTTTGTTCTCTGTTCCTAGGACCATGCACTGCCTGCTCTTACTGAGGAAGAGGGACAGATTTAGGGTGCTGAGTGCTGTATTAGGAAAAAAAAAAAAAAAAAAAAACCAAAACAACAAAAAACCTGGTTAGGGGGAGACAGAGGTGGCATAAAGGAGTGGTTTACTAGCCAGAGGAGTGGAGTTGTGACTCTCATCCCAGGAGGGATGTTTAAAATTGAGATACTTGTAAATCTGACCAAAACAAGGGGAATGTGTGTCTGTTCCAGGACAGCATTTACAGGAATATTTTGCTGTTTCACGACCTAAGTTCTTATTTATGTATCCTTAGTCTGGGGCAAAGTCCTGTCATTCAGTTTCCTGGACTGCATAGTAAGCAAGGTAATAATCCCATGTCTTGGAGGGCAGGATGCAAAGCCTAGTTCACACTTGTAAAATAATAGAGATGTTTTGAGGAAGGGTCACTAGAAGAGCTGAGTAATTGAAAAGGCCACAGGAGATCAATGCACAGCAAAATACATGGTGTTCGCTGATAATTTTTAAAGCACAAGAGAACATTAACAAATAGACTATATTAAAAAGGCCCTTAGATTACAATTAATTTTTTTTCCTTCAGATTAACTCTCAGTATGTGTTGGGCATTTGGGTTTTGTTTTTGTTTTTGTTTTTTTTTGGCAGTAGTGATCATATTTATATTTTTTCACCAACAGCTGTGATCAAGAATGAACTGTGATAGATGTTGTACGGGCACTTATACAGCTGCCATATTCCAAATGTACAGAAACAAGCACACATCCAGTGGAGGCAAAGAAGTATGAGATCATGATCAAACATGTTGGGTTCCTAACCCAAAGTTGCACTGAGACTGGGACTCAGATTCTTAAAGGCAGAGCCCAACTCCCATTGAAATCAATGGGTGTTAGATACCTAGATAGCTTTATGGATCCAAATATAAATAACTTATCCAAGGGCAGAGCAGCAATCTACAGCTGGGTTGGGAATTAAACACAGATTATACAAGTAGCAGTCCAATTTCTTAATCACAAAATCATCTTTCCTCTCTGTATTTTGTGCAATAAATCCCCAGCATCCACATCACAACATGGATACATGATGTCTACCCCATCAAATCACTGGAAACTTGCAGTGACAAAAATGGTTTTCCACAACACAAACCCAGCTACAGACACACACCAGTACATTTCTTCTGTGCTTGGGGTAGGCTTCTGCTCTTCTTTACACTGTAGAAGCTTCCATGATCTTCAGAGTTTCCTCCCTAGGTTTTACACCCAGGTGCCAGAGAGCCGAATCCAACCCCAGCACTACAAGTTCAAACATTTTTCACCTGGCTCTAGGGAGGGGATGGATTAGACAAACCGAACTTTCTGAAAAGATCAATATGGAACATCTCTTTCAATTACTCTCCAAGGCACTAAGCCTGTGAAGTTGGTTATGATGCATTTATAAATCTTTCCAGGAGGGGCTGTCTGACATTCTCCTCTTCCACCTTTACTCCCCACAAATAATTCCCTATTGCCTGGGGTGGGCTCACAGGGCAGGGTTTCTTAGGAAAGGATCAAGCTTGAGTTTCTCAGAACCAGGACAAATGGGGACCATTTTCATCTCCCTTTCCCAGACACTAAAATTCACATAATTAGAGAGGTAGCTACAGAACAACAGGAGGAGCTAGGACCAAACCTTCCAAAAGCCACTCCAAAGTCACTGGGACCAGAAGAGGTTGCACAAGCTGCATGCGTGTGTCACATTCTCCAAAATGATCACAGCCCTAATGGAGTGCTAGTTTGGATGCAATTATATAGGGGAATGGGGTGGGGGAGCCCTTTTGCTGATACAGCTCCTTTGATTCAAGGAGCAAGTTTAAAGCCTACCCAAAAAATTGTTGCTGAAGGTGGTGATTTAAGTTCATCTCCTACAAGCCTGCTGGCTCTGATACTGCAGGGCTGAAGTGTGGATTTGGAGCACACAGGAAGAGTTTTCTAGAGGACCATGAGTCACTACACTGTGGCTATGCTTTTCTGTGCATTTACCTGCCAGGACAACAGGAAACCTGCCAGTTAAAAGAGCATCAGGGTCACTTGAGATGCAATCTGTGTCCCTAATTCTCTCTCTCCAAAAACCCTTGCTTAAAATCAGGCTGTCTGAAGTTTTATTTTGTTCTGTCTTGGTGTCTGGTTAGGACCTTCTCTAGAGGCATTAGCTGAAAGGCAGTAATAGGCTTGGGCAGTCAGCGCTGTGAGTGTTTAATTCATAGAAGCTATTTAGACGTTGCATCAACAAAGCTGCAGGATTAACTCATATTAATTCCCATCTTTCAAATCCAACTGCAGACCAGGCCTAAACACACCACTGCTGACCGAGCTGCCTCCACTCCTGTGCAGGTGTTTTTTTCTTAGATGGCGTGGTGAGACAGCTTTTGGGGAGCACATGGTATGAGTCTGTGTCTCCTCTTAGGGCGTAATAAAATCCACAGGATGGTGTATAGACAGGAAAGAGATGCAGGGCAGTTCAGACCCATCTCTGCATTAAATGCACCCTCCTTCTGCAGGTGGCATGGTTACACCTTGGGGTTTCCTTGACTCTGGGCAAAAGCCTGTCACTTCTTCTGGGGCTGAGAGCCCCACTGCTGGGTGCTGCACAGATGAGGGGCAAACAGAACCCCCAGCCTCAAGGTGCTGGGATGCCAGGCAGGGGACAGGAGACAGCAGATGGATACTGGCAGACAGGGGATGTGTGAGTTGGTGCTGAGAGATTTTTCAGCAATGAGGCTGGCAACCATCCCACCCACCCATCACTTTGGGTTCCCAGGCAAGAGCCAGGGGTGAGAAGGGACTTGGCAGCAGCTGTGGGGGTTTTGGTCTTGGCTTATTAACCCAGCAAATGTGACAGCCATCCAAGGACGTCACCCACCAGGTCCCTTCTTGCCTTTCCAGCTCTTCTTTACCCCAGCTTAAGAAGTGTTGCGGGGGAGGTATGTCCTTGGGTCTTGTTTGCTCTGACAGCAGTACTGGGGTGATCTGTGACCTGAAAGGTCATTTGTGTTTTTGCTGATGTGTTTTCACATAGTAGGCACCTCTGCAGCCTTTCGTCCCTGCCTTTAAGGAATCAGGAGTTGCAGTTGTGGGCAGCGAAAATGGGGGAGCTAGCAGTGTGTGAGGAAGGCTGCAAGTACAGCTGAGGAAATTGTTCTCCTCCATTTCTTTCCTTTGAGATGACCCTCAGCAGCTACAAGGATCAAGCTCTTGATTTTTCACCCACTGATGAGGGTGGGACTTGTGAGGGTAGCCAGAAGGAACATTTAGGCACCAGTGTGACATCTTTTGCCTACCAAGCCTGTGGAAGCCTTGGCAGTCCAGAATATACCCTCACTACTGCTGGTTGGGAATAACACTGTGGGGCAGCAGAAGGGAAAATGCTTCAGGAGCAGCTGCAGAATACGGGAAGTAAAACTGTTCATAACCTGATCCCAACTGCAGGATCAGGCTGCAGGGAGGTTGAAAAGGACCTGCCATCCTCAGTGACAGCATTTGGTGTAAGTGCCAGCCTTATTTTAACCCAGTTGATGCTGTTAATGAGAGGATGTAAAGGCACCGAGGAAAATTTGCATGCAGTGACTGCGCAAGGATTGAATCTTTCGGAGTGAAATTTCTAGTGTGAGACAGTCTTGGTAGATGCTATGAAGAATTAATATTTATAGACCATCTTAGCTCTTAGCTAGGAATTTCTACACAGAGGTACATTTGCATTCTTGGAAAAGAACTTTTTATGAACTTTTTTTTTCTTTATCACTAAATAGAAATTACTTGTTGATCTACAGCATATAATTTGAACGGGTGATTACTGTCACATTTACAGATAATTGAGCAAAGTGCATATAATAGATGTATTTTTACATTGTAGCGGTTACATTATCTAGAAAAAACAGAGAAATGCACATGACTGCATTAAAGATTTAGGGCTCTATTCTGCACCATTTAAGTCAATGGGAGTTTGTCACTGATTTTAATGGAAGTTAGGGGTTTATAAGCTGAAGTAATGCAGCTGCTAAGGAATAAATATTGACATAAGTAGGTCAATATATTGGTGTCTTTTAAGTGCTAAAACTGTGCTTTGAGATACCTCTTGCAATTTTTTTTTTTTTTTTATTTTTTTTTTTTTTTTTTTTTTTTTTTTTTTTTTGCATATTCATTGTAGCTGCAGTGCAGCCACCCTGCTGCTAAAAAGCAGGACATGGTGGGTACCAGTATTCATTGTGTAGTAGTGACACCTTCAGGTTACTGCCAAAACCAGTCCCCTCTGTGCAAGGCACTGCACACACACTTGTGAAGAAAGGAACCTTTAGTGAGAGATTTGGTGACTTGACCAAGGACAAGGGCACATTAGTGATGAAAGTTGCAGTGAAAGCCAGGGACTGCAGCTCTAGGGAGAAATCAGAACTGCACACACTTAGTCAAGTCTTGCTTAGGAAATTTGGTATATTTTTCACCAGTGTAGATAAAAATAAAATTTAAAAAAAAAAAAAAAAAGAAGAAGAAGAAAAACATTTAAATTAAGCTCAGAAGTTACTTTGCTGTTTTTCTATAGAAAAAAACCCCTCAGGTATATTTTATTTTTTAACAAGTGTATATTGGGTCATCTTCTATACATTTCATAAAATACAATAACAAAAGCAGGTCACACCTATTAAGAAAAGAAGTTATTCCCACAGATAAACTTTTTTTAAAGATAATAATAATAAAGTATTGAATTTATCCTTTTTATGTCCTGCTTGAAACAATTTGCCAAATTTCCTCCAAATCTGTGAACAGATTTCCTTCTTGCTAAATTATTTTCCCCTACAAATATCAGCTGACAAAAAAAAAAACCCTCTGTAAGTTTAGTCATCAAGCTAACAGTCTGCTCTCAGTCTCTCCAAACTAAGAAAAGAATATACAAAATAGAAAAGAAATTAGGAAAGAGCCAAAGAGACCAGAACAAAAGCAAAAAGGACTTATTTTCTTAAAGTATCAGCCTGCAGTATGGGGATATTACTCCAAGACGCACAAGAACCACTAGAAACAGCCACCTCCATATGAACAGAGAGAGTGCTGTACTCTGCCTCCATCTAATACGTGAGATTTATAAGTGCTTCAACTCCCCAGAGGCACTCAGGCATATTGCTATATATAGGACTGTTCCCAGATTACAGAATGCCTTCCCTTGACTGTAGCATTTTCAGTCCACAGGGATTTTTTTACTTCTTTTTATTTCCTTTTAAATCCAGCTCACTCCAAGCTGTTTCTCTTTGTTTGCTCCACCACCAGTGTTAATCATTGCATGGAAATGGGTTCAATGTCCAGTTCAAAAGCAATCCTAGGCAAATATAGATAAACAGCCTCTCCCAGGAAGCGACAATATTTGTGCGGCACGTAAAATGTGGACAATAGATTTGTTTTCTGAACGAGTTAGCTGGAAAATCAGTTAGGGCTCTGCCTCACACTGAGCTGTGCCTCCACTGAGAACAGGACTCTGGGCTGTGGAATGTTTGGGGTCAGGGCTGGTGGAGTCTAGAGGGTAGCTGGCACCACCCATGGACTGGGCTATACTATTTGCATCTCATCCACACCAGAACCATAGAGGATGTGGTTTTGTTCCAACTCACACTCAGGCTTTTTAGCTCGGAAAGTCTTTTCTTTAATTTGAAGCATTCACAGAGACAGCCCCTCACCCTCACAGGAACAGTGAAGAGGGGAACTGGACAGTGAAAGCTGCTGTTCTCATTTAGGATGTGATTTCACATGGTTTTGGGGAAGACATGGACAAATTCTGCAAGGGTGCTGAGTTCCCTCTGTGCAGTTGTATCTCTTTCTCTTTAACCTCTAGGGAAATTTAGTCTTTTTTTTCCTCCTTCACTCTGAACTGGTGTGTGATTTCATACATCTCTGCTTCCCCAATCACTGGCCCCTCCTCCATTTCTTAGATTTTCTTCTTTTTTGTGCTTTCCTTCCTGTCATTATTTCTGTCCAACAGCTATTTGTTCAGTAATCTCCCCCAAGAGATTATCACACTAATAGGCAGTCAACAAAACAAGAAAGAAAGAAAGACTCAGTACTTAAAGGATGAATACTTGGGAGAGAGCATCAGTCTTTTGATGTCCTGATTCCAGTCGGGTTTATTTGCTATATATATGTCTATAATAACTATACATCTTCGTACAGCTGTCCTACTGCTGAAACAGAGATCTCTTTCTGCCTTGCAAGCCTTTTGAATCTCCTTCAGAGATTCACAGAGTGGAGGGAAACAACGGCATTCCCAGTACCCAAAGGAGTACCCTGGCACAGAGAGACTCACATATTTAGGGCAGCAGGACAGCTTAGCTGCAGAATCAGTCCACCCATGACACACATTTTCCTGCCCTCTGAAGCAGCAGCCCATGTCCTGAAAACATGTCCACACCTTTCACTTTAACCTTGCTCCCGTTCCCATTTGAGGGGTCTGTGCTTCCTGATGTGCAGAACCAGGGTTCCATCTTCAAACACAGATGCTGGATTTCTCTCAGTCATGGATGACTAGAAGAGTATCATCCAGTCTTTAGTGACCCTACTGAGCTGAGTGGATAACAGGCAGGCATTTAACAGAGACGTAGAAAAAGGCAGGGACACTCTGGAGGGAAAAAATGGCTGCATCTGCGTCACACTTTGCAGCATGGTCTGACAAAAGCTGCAAGTACACTTTTCAAAGAAAGTCTTGGTTTTTCAGGCATACTCCATCTTCGGTGGTTGCTCTTGCTTTGTTTGTCTCAGACAAATTCTTCTTTTAAAGTGGCAGTGAAGACTTACTTAGGACTGCATTAGGGGCTCTTGAAAACACCCTGGAAATTGATACCACACACTTGGGCGATTTTATTTTTTTTAACAGATTGGTAGGCATTCTTTTAATTTCCCCCTTGTGATTTTATACAGAACATTTTTTTCAGGCAGATCTTTTTGCACCCCTCCAAAGCAGTCAATGAAACCATTTGCATGCATACAATTAAGCACAAGGGAGGGGATGAAAGCAGGAAAAAGATATAGCTACAACAGCCAATAATTTAATATGAAAAAAATTTTTCAGTCAGCTAATATTCCAAAGCAACAAGTCCTTTTGAACATAATTTCAAAAATTCTTGCATACCTCTAACAATCATTTTATATACCAACAAATTTAGGAACATATGAAAGCTTATAATTTTAAATCTAGAAAAAATCATACTGCCCCCAGTTTGTCCCTGGTCCTGCACAGCTGAGGGTGGTAGGAGCTTTATTATTGACTTTGTTGAGCATATGATGAAGTAGTTGATGTGGTGCAGCCTCCCTCAAATCAAATGGACTGCGCAGGTGTAGCAGAATTCGCCCGCATGTTTCTGATAATGTGAAACATTAAACCCCTGCACTTAACACACTCCAATACCCAGAAATCATAGAGCGACAATAGGGGGACCTGTATCTGGGAAATAAAAGTGAAAGAAGTGGGATCAGCAGGAATAAATCTCAAATCTTCACAGTAATATAGGTATCTTAGGTATCAACATACTAAGCCTCCCCCCAAAAGATCAGAGCAACTCAGTTATACCCTGTGGTTCCCACAATACACAGAAGAGGGAGTTACTCTTAGAGTTTGGAAGGCCATGAAGTTGTTACTTTTGATTTCAAAGAAAACAAATTGATGTTTGAAGGTTAATAGGGTTTCATTTTCAGCTCTTATGCATTCAGAAAAATGGAAGAGATCATCCAAAATCATGATGCCGGACTGAAAATCTCTAGACAAAATACATTCAATCATTTAAGCTCAAAACATTTCATTCTATTTTGCAGTATTTCAATCTATAAGATTCAGCTTTTCTCAGTTAACACACAGACTGAAAAATGTACAGAAAAAAAAAAAAAAAAGAAAGTTGAGATCCTCATTTATTCTCACACATTCTGGAGCTGGTTGTGAGGAAGTAGAGCAAAGCACACCAGACTTGGAGGAACTAGAAGAGAGAGCAACACCAAAAAAAGAAGGTCAATGTTTTTCTTGGAGTATGGACAAGATACATTTAGTTATTTTCATGGTCAGATCTCAAAATTGTCCTTTAAATTTTGTTTTGCTGACTATTCTTTTGCGTTCATCTCCTGGAGTCCGGTGAACACAGGTATCAGCTTTGTAAACAAAGCTGACACTTTTGAGGGTTGCTTAGATAACATTTTCAACATTAAGGATATAATGGGGAAAAGGAATAGAAAGAAAAGAAAGAAAAGAAAGACAGAGAAAACAAAGAACAGGGCAAGTATGTGCAACACCTCCCTCAGATGTCCTCCCAGGCTCTCACCATTTTCAGCCCAAGGGACTTCCAAAGCCTGATGCTGTTTACTTCTTTCTGTAGTGAACCATAATGAGCTATTTCATCCCCATGCAGGGCCAACCCACAGGTCTTGAAGGCCTTGTACTATAAGTGCATGAGATAGTCCATCTGTGTCAGTGCATCTGGTCAGAAGAGAGGAGAAAAATAATTCAGAGGGCACAATAAAACCTTGGGTAGAGTCTTCTGGAGGCATCTGAGAGGAAATACCAGTCCAGAGACCTGCCTGGAGTAGACAAGTTTTGCCTTTTAGGACTGGAATTTTAGGAATATATATTACTAATATAAGAAAAAAAGTGATCACATAATTCCTTGGAGAAGCAGTACGTTTGGAACCAGATCAAATGTCTGCAATAAAAGCTGAATACAAGTAAAACTCACTTGCATTTAATGTTTCACTCTAAGCTTCAGGGTCAGCAGGATTAAATTTAAGTCTGTCCAACATTTGAGATGAGCCTGAAGTTTGAGAAAAACAGGAAGGACTTTTGTTTTTTTCCACATTATCATGATAGAACAGTGGTGAGCCTTTCACTTTTAACCAGCAATCAGTGCTCAAAAAAAAAAAAAAAAAAAGAACTTGAAAAAGTGTGACTTGAGAGAGCAGATTTATTTTGTTCATATTTTATCATGCCTTTTACAACATTTCCCTAATGAAAGGTTGGGGTATTAAAAGTGGTGACCAAATTTACCACCACTTCTGTAACAAGATCTTTAGACCATCCAACATCCTACAATGAAAGATCAATTTCTATCATCACCTTACACAAAATGCTGGTGTAAATCTTTAATTCCCACTTTGTGGCTCTGAACAACGCAATAACATCCTCTTGCATTTTGTTTTCTGGCCCAGGCCAGCTTTGGATTTCCATTCAAAAGCCTCTGTATTCCAAACCCAAGTCCCTGCCTCCCCTCATCCCAGGTAGACACTGGCATCCTTTAAATGATCTTGTTTATTCTATGTGTTGGAATACAGTTATCTGAATATTAATTACGGTTTTAGTGAAGTTCATCGGTTGAGTGCAAGAATTGAGAATTCTTCCTTCGGTTGCAGCCACCTGCTTAGATTTCTGTGTTTATCTGCTTCACTGAGTTTAAATCAGTTTCTGTAAGTGAAAGTCTGTTGCTTTGAGCAGATGTTAACGCTCAGAAATAGTGTACAGTCTGCCATTAGCATATGTAGCATAACTCTAATAAATAGAGGCATGTACCACCCTTGAAGGTGATTCTGATTTCAATAGAGAAATCTTCCCCCCCCATCCTGCAAGCCCCTTTCCTTAGGGAAGCCTCTTGCATATACAGCTGTTAAAAGTGAGGGATCTTCCTCCCACCCCTGGGAAGACCTTAGCAAATGGTCCATTCTGTTTATGCTACATTTGGATGATTAATGATATTGTATAGTGTAACTAAATTGTACTGCTATTATCATCAGGTCACTGCTGACAATTAGATATATCATCTCTGGGGTTCATATACAGATAACAATTTTAACTATGTGGATAAGTAAAGGTTTGATGGTGTCCTAATGTTAATGTAAATATTACCACGTATTGGAAATCAGTAATGCACCACATGCGGGGATCGCGTTACACAGCAGCTGCTGCCGGGGATCTGGAGCTGGTGAGATGGTCACAACAATGTTTTGTCCCTCTTGTCCCTCTTTTTTTTCCCTTCCCTATGGATTTGGAACAATCCATCTGTAAAGCATGACAGCCATTTAGGCTCTAAGAGACCCAGCAGCTTTCAAGCAAAGCTGTAATCAGACTGATTTGGGATGCTTTGGGTTTTGGGAGGGGGGAATTTCAGTTACCTCAGTGCCCTCTTGGCTCCCTGCTCAATGCAGGGCTTAGAGCTTCACTACTAAAGCAGAGTCACTAGAAGAAAAGTTTTTGCTTGAGCATGGCCAGCTTAGCCATGAGAATGAGAAAATCTGAGAAAATCAGATCCTGAAAGTGTCTTCATGTTTGTCTCAAGAACAGATCAGTGCTCCTAATCCTGACAGCTGCAAGTAACCATTTGAGAGAGAGGTCGTATTAAGTCAAGATGAAAAATTTGAGAAAGGACTTATTGCAGAAATGCAACATTACAGCTCTTGGGTAAAGTTGAAAGTATATTGAAAAGGTTTGGAGGAGCAAGAATTCAAATTGAGCGAAGCCTCTGCCCCTTTTACTATTCATCCATCAATAACTGGCACATGTCATGTTAGGGCACAGACTAGAAATTAATTTTCTCACTAATATTAAGAAACTTTATTGCACCAACCCTTATCTTCATAAATCCTGATATATACCAAGAGCAAAGAACACGGAAGTCACTGCAATAATATCAGCAGAAAACTGGAGCATGATAAAAATCAGCTTTACAGGCCTTGCATTTCCATGAGTCTAATTCCCACTTCATAGGGAGGAAAACATAGCAATCTGCACTCAAAAAGAGAAAAGAATCACTGGATCAGAGCCCCCAACTGATTTATACTCACAATTTCCTTCTGAGATAGCAGTAGCGGATGTGAAAAGCAAAGACTACCAATAATTCTGTTCTCCTCCCAGCTTGAGAAGGGAAAGATTTTCCTAAACTCAAGAAATTACTGGAGTCAGATTCATTGGACACTGGTTATTTTTAAGTGGCTTGAGCTACCCACTTCCATCATTTCAGGTGGGTGATATGTCCCATTTTCCACAGAGGAAGTCATTAAAAATGAGAATAAAAATATAAGCTGAGTTCACACTTCGGTGATATTTGCATACCTTTTCTGCTAATTAAATAATGGGGTTTAAATTAAAGTAAAAGTAAAATACAAAACCAAAGAAGAAACAATAAAAAATGCTAGACAATGGTTGTTCATCTTCTAAGAGAGCTGATTCCATGCTGCAGGAGCAGATCTCTTGGTAAATTTTTACAGATACCCAGAAACTGACAAAACAAAAACCCCAAACAATACCGAAGCAGATCCCAGAGCATCCAGGTTGTGTGATAGGAAGAGTGATGGTGGGAAGTGGATATTAGCTTCCAACTAATCAACACAGATCAGAGCATCATTTCACATGACGTTCTGCACCTCTTGGGAAAGGGATTCCTCTTCAAGACAGTGTTTGGGTCTCTGAGCAGAGATACCCAATTTCTGTGGGTCTCAGAATAAAAAAACAAATTTCTCCCTCTTCTCCAAGCACACCTCCACTGTAACATCAGTCTATTCAACAATTTAAAAGGGAGAAAATAAAGAATGAATGGTATAAATTCATTTTTATTCCATTGATGTTCCCTTGTCCAATATTTGCACTTATTGATCTGTACTAAGGGAGAAGGCCAGAAGCAGTAAAGGATAAAAGTAAGCCCCAAAGCCACTGCTGTTCTAGAAGCTGGAGGGCAGAGGAGAAACAAGGAAGAAGAGCAGCAAGAGAAAGATAGAATAGAGAAAGGAAGAGAGAATTAGAAAAAGAGTAAACAAGATTAAGTTTCACCTGACTTATTGGATGTATACTTTGAAAGCAAAAGACAGAGAGAGGAAGGGCAGGGGGAGAGAACATGAGCCGCAGGGAGTTCTGTCCTGAGGCTCCAAGCAATGGTTTTGTCAGAGACTCTCTGAGGCTGGTGCCACTTCACATGATGTGTAGCTTTAATGAAACAAGAAGGGGGGCAGGCAGGAGGGAAGGGAAAAAGTGACTGAGACTCTCTGTCTCTTGCTTGGTCTCTGTTTCAGAGACCTATTGGCTATAACTCTTGCAGGGCAAATAACAAGCGTTCCCCATCCAAATGTAAGCACATTGGCACTTAATCCTATTTTATAAAGGTTATAGTTTTACATAAATCACTCTCTCTAAATGCACTTTAGTCATCCTCCTCGTGTTAAGTTTCCCTTTAAGCCTAACTAGGCAAGGAGGATTTCTCCCACTGGCCCCCTGGACATGACGCCACCAAGACTGAACTATGCTCTCCATCTTCAACATCCCTGGAGGGATTCATCTATAATGATGTCAGGGGCTAAGCACAATCCCTTGCCAGGATGGGGGAATTAAATCTGTCCTTCCTCTGTCTCACTAAGGTCCAGAACAGCTAACAACAAGTTGTTTGGAGACCAGAGAAAACTAGTGACATTTAACTTTTGATGTTTTGCTCTCCATATAGGTTCCCTAATGGCTTGTTAAGGGTGAGCTTAGTAGCCTTTTCTTCAATAATTTCACTGTCAGTTCTCCCATTAATGAAGTTTGTAACAGTCACAGAGACCTCTCTACCATATCATGTTTAATTTGCCCAGTCATTTTCAGGGTTACACTGGAAGGACAGACTGACAGAGCCAGCCCTAGGTAGGCAGACAGCATATTGTTTGAAAAACAACATTTCATTAAGAAATCAGGCTAAAAGTACCACTGATATAATTGCTGCAAGTCATCTTTTACATGCTCTCACACAGATGCATCACTGATGAAGAAGGCAGACTCAAGCTCCAGTACATTTTCCTAAGGAGTTCAGTGTTTATTTCATAGCAGGGTACACAGGCTGTTGAATCATCAAGCACTTAAGGAACTTCACAAGCTTTGATCAAGTTAGGTATAATGATTTTAGCTACCTCAGAGCAGAAGTACACTACACCAGATGCTGCATTTACCTTTTTTAGTTAAAACTTAGTCCAGCAGGATGAAATATCCTGCCGTGGACACAGAGGCCACATGGCCAAAACAGAGTTTGAGTTCTTTCAGCTAGCATAGTTGTGTCATCTCTGTGGTCTCTCACTAAGACATCTTTAATCTAAATCTTTCTACACAGATGCCTGTTTCCATAGCATTTCTTACAGTTTAGTCACTCTGATTTTTAACCTAATCAAGTTTTCTGAGGTTGAAGTGATTTTCAGAAATCATTTGAGTGGAGTATGGGAGAGTCGAAGACAGTAAAACCATCATCAGTAGCCTTGTCTTCTGAAAACTAATCTTAAAAAACCCTCTTTAAAAGGATAGAAAGTAGGTAAGTAACATTGGCTGGCAGGAATGACCCTCAAACTGTCTTGATTCCTCTTCACAGATCAGTTTCTGGTAATCTGCAAGGACACACTGAATTTCTTCTGAGGAATCCAGAAACCTTTTTCAGTTTTCCACTATCACAGACTTTACCTAGCCTTTGTGTTTAAGAAATGATTCATGAGAACCAGGTTTAAATGATTGTCCGTGTCTAGCATTAGAAAAGAAGCTGAACAGGAAGCAGCTCTTTTTTCTTTTCTGGCCTTACATCAGGCAAGAGACAGTTTATGTGACTTCCAGTCAACCAATGCAAAACCACGAGTCAATTCCTGGTGTCTGATTCAGAACACGACTGTAAATAGATGATGCTCCGCTGAAATCATCGTTGTTTAACTCTCCCCACCAACTCTTTGACTCTTCACATCAACTCTGATTCTAGCTCCAGATTAACATTAACAGCACATAATCCATCTTAACAGAAAACTAAGGACAAAAAGGAGATCAAAAGCTTGAACTCCTCTGCAGAGAGCAATCTTACACCTATGAAATCCTTAAGCCCTCTATGTCAGTCTCAGCTTAAATGACTGTAGAAACCTAAATAGGAATGAATTTCACCCACAAACAACATGAAAAAAAATTCTACTTGCCAGTCAGTGACGATACACGCATTAGCAAATTCAAGGGAAGTTCAAAGCTGCCTAGTTCTGTCACTAGCTTTGCACAGCTGGGAGAAACTCCATTTCCTTGCAATAGTAATGACATTCTACTACAAGAGTAAGAATAAATTTGTTTTCTATCAGACAACCAATAGAAATAATTCATAAGTTTGCCTTATGCAATATGGTTGCATTTGGAAAGCTCAGCTGCAATCAGTGCCCCACAGTGCAAGGTGCTGTTCATTCTTTAACAAAAACACAAGCCAAGAGAAACAGAAGAGAGGAAGTCATACACTCAAGGCCATGCAGCAACTCAGCAGCCAAGGGAAAAAATGAACTTAAGTTTTTTGACCACCAGCCCAGTGTTCCTTATGCTGCACCATTCTCTGTGCCATCAGTGAGGTCAGAGAGGGTTTTATATTTATGTACTTTACACAATCATCATGCAAGAGCACCTCACAACCTAAATTCTTATTATGCACCTAGAAAGTAAAAGCTGTTTCTGTTCCCAGTAATGTAAGAGAAATTGAGATATAGGAAAAAGCTGGAAATACAGACATGAATAAATGAATAAAAATAAATAAACAAACAATCAAACAAATAAATAAATAAATAAATAAATAAAATATGTGTAGACCATAATTTGTGGTGCTTATGTCCCAACCTCAAAGGCCCTTCTCACTTTCTACTCAACCCCAAAAGCACCTATTCCATCAGCATAAATACTTCTTCTCTAACGAATCCATACCTTGGAACAGGGCCCAGATCTGAGGTCTCCTCTGAGTCTCATAAATGCCCTTACCAGAGCATCATTTTCTCAAATCTCTGGTCCAGAATTAAGACACAAGAAGCAGCAAAATATTTTTATCTCCTGCTATTGCAGCATCCAAAGCACCACCTTGATTTTTCTTGGTGCACACTGTTTGTTTTAGAAACAGTAGTAGCTGTCACATCAAATGACTGTCGTGTGCATGGTGGGACACTCACTCACCTGTACTGGTCCAGGGAGCCACCTCCAGCACCAGCACCCCCCAGCTGTGCTCAGCACACCCAGAGCAGCTGCCTGCTCTCTTCTGTGCCTGAGATCCCCAACCAAAACCTCTCTCACTCTCCACACAAATATACAAAAAAAATGTTTATCTGAAATGTTTAGAACACTGTTTTTTCTGAGGATTTTCTGTTAAAATCTTCTTGGCACTAAAAACCAGGCTGGGTCACGGAAACACAAAGCTTCTAGTTTCTTTAAGAGTTGACAGAAGAAAACCAAAAACAAAACAACATTGCTTCTTTTCAGAGAAAAACAGTCTGAGGCCAAGGACAAAGAATCAAGTTGGCGTTTTCTAAAACATTGATTTGAACCTGCCTTACACTTAAAATAAAACAGAAAGACAATAAATCCTAAGAAAGAATCAGCAAAAAACCCACAAGATATTAAAACATATGGCGTTCTATAGTAAATCTAAACTGCTCACATTAAGGTCTTCCTGCGGAAACATCCTAGGTGGACTTTTGTCCTCAAGGGGATGCCAGAGTCACCAAGGTTAGCTTATCTCCCTCCTGCAAACATCTTTGGAAAGTATCACAGCTGGAAGGCTGACGTAGATTTGAGACAGACACACACACTGGACTGCTCATGCAAGAGACCCCACGCAGTTACAGTGACAGTCACACCTGCTCCATCTCTGTATATGCAAGTCCCAAACTGCATCTGATCCATGTGGAACTGCTTCCATTTTCTCCTCCCCTGTTTAGCTGCACAGAGCCACAAGGCAGGGCAGAGGAGCACATATGCTGTTCAAAAAACAAAGCAACAGAAACACAATGTCATCAGTGAAAAGCAGGAGATTCTTCAGCGCTACTGAAAGGTGAGTGGTAAGAGAGTCTTCTTCTTTTTCTGAAAACATCAAAACAACACTGGTTCTCTCAGCAGCCACCACAGCAACCTGTGAACAGGGCATATCAATTTTATGCAGTCACAGAATAAACAAAGTTTAGAAGACACTGTCCATATGCTGTCAACAGATATTTCATGTCTGTGCTTCTTAAAACTAAACACCTTTGTAGGTCTCTCCATTCCATTACATAATTCTTTTAGTGCAGGTGTACCCAAACTTTTGACTCAGAACCTTTCTTTTTTGCTAGCCTTTTGTTTGTTTGTTTTCTTTTTTAAATCTATCTTCCTTTTTTTTTATTCCCCTGGCAACCCCACTTCATTTCCTTAATTTCTGGGAAAATATAAGGCAGGCAATTGATGTCTTAGCACTTTCTGTTGTTTCCCCAAAAACCTACAAATTTAGTTCCTGAAAATTGCTCTTATTCCTATTAGCACTATCTAGAGAAGGGGCAACAGTAGAGGATTACAAAAAAAAAAAAAAAAAAAAAAAAAAAAAAGAGGTTCTTTCACAAAGTTTGGAGAGGGGATACACTTTTTTCCCTCAGAAATGAAGGTGGACTTTGGCAGCTTTTCTGCAAAGCTCTGCTCCTGTTCTTGACAGCTCTCCTGAAGTGATTTCACATGGAGGCAGGAGCTCCTCGTAAGATCAGACCTGGTTCCCACTCACTGCATTTGTCATGAAGGTTCCCAGCTGGTACAAATTCACATTACTTTGCCAAAGTCAATAAAGCTACAGCTCAAGTGTTGGCTGTAAAGCCATTTTCTTTTTTCTGAACTTTTTCTTTAACTTTTTCCTTTTGGGAGCTATTCTGTGTGAATTAATGGTTCATCCAAAGTGAGGTTGATGTAGATGTGCATCTAAAATATTATTTACATAGCAGACGTCTGGTTTTGAATCAAGCTCTTAGTCACTAAATAGGAAATACTTCCTTATTTCATCATTTATGAGTATAAATTCATTTGCTACCCACCTAGAAGGTGATAATCTTTCAGGAAGAATAGGAATGGAACTTGGTGATTTAGAGCTATGGGGTAGGAACTCCTTAACTGCTAAGGAATGTATAAGCTCTGGAATTTGCTTTCAACAGAAGCAAACAGCACATCAGATAAGTCAGCAAGTGGGAAAGGTATTTGCTATTCTACAGGCAGTTGTGTTTAAAAAAGCTTAGCTCCTGTAGTATCCCTTTCTTGCTCACAAAACTTCAACTCTCTCTACATAAGTATTTATGAGAGGTTTTGGAAAACTGTACCAAAAAAATTCTTGCAGCAAGCCCTCCTTATAAACTCAGCTGACTTGCTTGCCCTTGGAATATTTCTTAGTTTTGTCACTACTGAAGTATCTATTTGTATTTCATGGGTGGAATTATCAAAGCCTAATTAGGAAAAAAACCAAAATGACACAAAACCAGAAAAAAACCAAAATGACACAAAACCAGAAAAAACCTCAAAACCTTTCCAATAAATTATTTTATTAGATATAATAGCAATCATAGCAAATGCTCCAGAGAACAATTTAAAAATTGTCTTTCCAATATTTATTTTTTTTTATATTTAATTTCCCCTGAAGACACTTGGAAAAGAAATTTACTCAAAAAGCAAAGCCCCAATGTTCTCTCTTTTTATCCCTTCCTTCCCCCAAGCTGCATATTGTCAAGGTTTCCCCTCTATCAGAGCACTTTTTAGTCTACTTTTTGGAGGGATTACTTCTTAACACAAGTGGTAGAAGCATTGCAAAGGCTCTAAAGAGTCTATTTTGCAGTAAGGAGTAGACTGATAAATCTCATTGTTTCAGGTTGTGAGTATCCTTATTTCTTGTTTGTGAGCTTTGAGTTGGACTGTGTGTCTCAAACAAAACTAGTTATGCCTTCCCCCCTGCCCCCCTCAAAGCTTCGCAGTTGTATTTTTCTTTCCTAGCTGATTTTTGTTCTCCTGAAAATTGTTCCAAGCTGCCTCTCTAAAAAAATCATCTTTATGCAGACTTCAGACACAGAGGGGGGTTTTTTTTGTTGTTGTTGTTGTTGTTTTCTTAACGCTATGGATAGACCCGTTCTTGCAGAGATCTTTGGAAGTAATTCTCATTAATACAATATGTTAAATCCCAGTCTGGAGAAGACTTTGATGTGTAGGCTTAGGAGATGTTCAGGATGGGATCTATCCATTAAGAAGGGCTTGCTTGAGTTTGTGTATTAGGGCCTAGAGCTGTTAGTTTAAACACAAGTAATAAGATGAGGTTATTCCTGGATGTAAGGCTAAATATAGCACCACCTTTGCCAGCTTATGCCTCTGTCTGAACAACTGTCTTACTCCTAAATCCCTATGCCACATTCCTGCACAGTTCTGGGATGCTGTTTTATCCCTCTAGGATGTTAATAAGCCTCACTGG
The DNA here is from genome assembly GCA_013401135.1 of Cettia cetti. Taxonomy (NCBI): domain Eukaryota; kingdom Metazoa; phylum Chordata; class Aves; order Passeriformes; family Sylviidae; genus Cettia; species Cettia cetti. The sequence continues at coordinate 119,090 of VZUI01088254.1, read as the reverse complement.
AAAGGAAGAGAGCATTAGTCTTTGATGGGTAGGTAGATTAAATATGCACGCATAATAGTAAATATTTATTTAGGTACCTGAGCTATTCTGATTAATGGCTGCATTTTTCTTTTAAGAGATTTGAGTACTTTTTAATGGCAATTAATTAGTATTTATGGTATGATTATTTAATTTATTTCACTCTTCTGCTGCTAGTACTATCAGGGAAGCTGGAAACTCCAGGTTTTTTACAGTTTTTTCAGGTTGGTAAATATTAGAGTTTGCTTCTGTCTTCTGTGTGCCTGGGGATGCACAAACCAGCATGGCTCTGCTCTATTTCCTGGCACTTATTTACCAGCAGCAGAACTACTATCCAGGGAAATAGGACTCTGATCATGCAAGCACTTCATGAAGTTTTTTAACTTTAAGTACACAAATAAACTTGTTGTGGTCAGCAGTGGCACAAGGATTACATGCATAAGTTTCCAGAATTGGGACCTCTAGGTCTCTCTAGTGACCTGCTTAGCTTGCAGTAATAACAGGGCAGCTCTCGAAGGACTGTGCACAGAGATACCCAGTGCCATAATCTGGCTTTGTGGGTCTGATGTAAGTAGTGGCAATATGATTTATTTTTGGCCCTGATTGTTGAAGTGCTAGGAAAATAAATGATGGTTTCAAGAAAAAGGGCACAAGAAATCCTTCTGTCAGGGGTGTCTACTTCAGAATCTGTGGGCAAAGAGGGTATAGCAATATGTACCTCCTTTCTTTGGCCTGTCAGGTAAGCTACAAGGATTGCAGGTATCCATCTCTTGCTCCTGCCAGCATTATACAGGGACCTTGTTGAATGACCCTGGGAAAAATCTGCAGTGTTACCTCCCAAAAAAAGCTATTCAAAAAACATAATTTCTTCTTTGGGTGAAGTCCTAGAAGTGGTATGGGCTTTGCTGTTTATCACTTAAGCAGTTTGAGTTCTCCCTTGGCTTGATATATGCTTTGGCAGTTGGATTTTTATTTATTTATTTATTTATTTATTTTCTGAGGCATGTGGGTTTGGAAATGAAACCAGTTCTGTATTACGCCAAAACTATTCCAGATTTGTCTGAGACAATTTGAGAGATGTAGAGCTTCTGAGCTTATCTGGGTATAGAAACTGCTGACAGCCTTGAGAAAACCTTGTCTACCAACAAAGAGTAAGGACAGGATCAGCACCTTGCCTGAATCAGGCAGAGTTGGAGGTTACCAACAGGGAATGCATTGATAGGAGAGGTCCTAATGAAGCAGAGGGTGAGACAATTAGTGCCAAGGGATAAATCTTACACAGACAGTTCTTATTCGTTCATCCCCTACGCTCTCCTCCCTCGACAGCCCTGAGTCAAGGCAAAGCAAACAGATGGGGAAAAATACGATTAGTTGCAGAGCCACCAGAAATCCAAACAATATTCCATCACAGGTTCTAGGCCAGCACACTAATTTATCGAGTGCACGGTGATATTGGAAGTGGCCTGGTGTGCTAACTCGGCAATAGATCATGATAAAAAATGTAAGTGATCCGTTATCGCCAGGTTAATGCGCTTTACTATGCAATTCTGCTAGCTCGACAGAAACATCATTACATAATGATAATGATGCTCTGCAAACAGAAGCTGGAGGAGGGGAAGGAGGGAAGGAGACCTCAGGCTCCAGGATTTTACAGAAATTCTTGGGCAAAAAGTGCTGAATTTCAAATTCATTTAAAAACAAATATTGGAAACTGAAGAGAGTCAAGTTTCAAAAAGCAAAAATGTTAAGGAATCATTAATTCAAAGTAATGAATTTCTTTTAACAGTTCATCTGCCTGATTAGGAGTGTTGATAACCATGATATTCACCAGATATTTGCTATTGTTTCATTTCTCAAGAGCTGAAAGGGCTGTTCAAATCTGGATGCACTTTGCTGATAATGTGGATGAATCAAAAAACTGTCTTCCCACCTGGCACATGGACTGTTGAAAGGTTGAAAGACAGTCTGGAGGGAGGAGGCAGAAGGGCAGGAGAGAAAGTGCAAATGGCACTCAGTGCCTGGGACATGGATGCAGAGAGTGGGACAAGTGAGAGGGGCTAAGTTGGGCAGGGTAATAGGAATGGGAAGAAAGGCAAAAATAAAGCACAGCAGCATAGTACTGGTGGAGCATGTGTGAAGTGAGGGAGTACACAGAGGCAGTACCCTGAGTGAAGAGTTCAGGGGAGTGAGCAGAAATAAGTGTAAGATGGGAAGAGAGCACTCTGCCTGTTCTGAAGGCGGAACGTGGTGACATGAATGACACTCGTGACACAGCCATGATTCCAGCGAATGGGAGTGTTAGAAATCACTGTTTGAGTAGGAACCAAGAGGAAAAGTCTCCTGCTTTTGATACCTCATTGGGTGCTGGTTGCAGGACAGAGACTTGGTCTCCCACAAGCTGCACTGCTTTACCCCCACCTTGCTCTGCATCTTTGGGGTGTGACATGTTTGTCTCTGGTGCTGTGGAAAGCTCTTGCAGTTGGTGCGCTTGCCTGGGTATTTTTAGCAGGTGCTTTACATTATAAATCCTGCTGGCTTTAACATTGCTGGGTAGACTTGGTATAATTTACCTTTGGTTTAGCAAGAAATAGGAGCTGACTCAGGGATTAAGGTGTGTCAAGTCAACACAAATAAAAAATAATGCAGGGGAGGATTAGTCAAAGATGAATGCAACACGGGACCTGAGTGTTGATTGTGAGAACAGCACAGGGAAAGAAAAAATAAAACCTCCTTTATTTACCCCCTACTTCTCTGAAGAAACAACCTGTCTTGGGGTCAGTATTGACACACAACACATCCTGTTTACATGCCTCTCTGTAGTTTGCAGAGGTTACATACCCTCCAGTGGAACTCGTTGTCTTTAAAGCCCAGGTTTCAGAGTTGCATATCTTAGATTAGAAAGCTCCTGCTAGGCCTCCTACACAGCAGGCAGGGTGGCAGCCCTCAGCCACATCTCATGGCTTGCAGCTGCTGTGTGGTGTGGCTCTGAGCAGAGGCTGGCTGCTGACAGGATGAATTGGGAGATGCCTGATTTGACACAGATTTTGTTCTCTGGCAGAAGGATTTCCCTTACAGGCTCCAAACAATTTCGCCATATTGGGAAGTGGAAATTTCTGAAGCATTATAACTCTTCATGAAAACCTGTTGTGGGAGGGAGGATGCTGTTGAGTAAAGCTGGTTGCTATTAAATACAGGGTCCTATGACTTTGATGAAAGATGAGGGGTGACTTGGCAACATTGAAAAGACAGTGGAAAAAGGGGCTGGTCTTCCCCAGCCAATCCCTACTTCTTTTTTTGAAAATGAACGGCTTTGAAGGTTTCAGCACCTGAACAAATTACAAAATTTCTTTCCTGAGGGTCAGAGGGCCTATTCTGCCCAAACTTCTGGGGTTCATTCTTTTTCCATATGGAAAAGGCTCAGGATTGAATCCTTCAGTGACTGTAGGGTAAACATCCTTCCACTATCATTCTCACTCAGCACTACTGTCCATACACACATATGGACTCAGCACTGAAGCCTATGTCACAGACTTCTGGCTTATATGTTGCTCTGCTCATATTCTACATTTCATGGCCGTGACTAGAAGAATGAAAATGGCTCATTGTTTTTTGATCTTTTTGTTCCTGTTTTACCTGTGCCTTGCCTTTGGCAGAAATAAATGGTTATAACAGACCTTGAAACAATAAATTTCATAGCCTTGGGTTGGTTTCTTATGAATTATTGTCCTCATTGAGAATCTCCTTACATTTCCTTTCAATTCTTTTTCTACAAGGATATGCATAGACTAATTTGGAAGGAAAGGATGGGATCTATTGCATGTGTGCATGGACATGTACACATTCTCTCTAAAGGTAGTGTAAAATTTGTGATTAGTTTAAATTAGTTATGCTTCAAATTCCCAATCAAAATTAAATGAGTTTTTTGCCAGTCACAGCAATTTCACAATGCCCACCCCTCTTCCCCCAATGTTCCTGACACAGTTATCTGGCAGCAGCCTTTGATAAGGATTGACTGGAGGTAGGAGAAGGCTGAGGGCTCCAAAATGCATATAAAGTCAGTACAGGACAGTTGGTTTGGACCTCTTCACTGCCAATGTTGTAGTTCAGGAGTGACATCCCTTCACACTGCATGTTCAGAGTCCCACCAAGCAACAGGCCGAAAACTCAAATCTTGCTGCCAGCCTTCTGAACTTCTGTGCATATACAAATATGAGGTGAATGAGGTGATATGATGGAGTGGGTATCCATGGATTGGGATTGTGTAAATATTGAGCTGAAACAGGCAAGGTAATGCTCCAAAATACAGCCTTCATCAGACCTGGGCTTCTAAATTCTCTGTAGGACTAGGGTGGCACTGCAGAGGTCAGAGGTAGACTCACAGGTTTAAGGACACCTGATGTTAAGTCATTTCATCCTTCTCCTGGGATAAATACAATTCTCCTGTGTTGAATCATCACCTCTCTGGTAGTATGTATGAGCCTACTAGGAGCCATTGCTAAGATTCCTAAAGAGAGTATATTTTTTAATTTCATTTTTTGTAAAGAGTACAGAGATAGATTGGATACACTTGATTTTTTCCCCACCATGATGTCTCAAAGAGGAGGGATAATGCTTGTATCAATGGAATATGAAGCCCCTATCATTTTGCTTGAAGACCAAACCAATGAAAATCTCAGTCATACAAAATGTTTTATATCTGATCTTTCACTGTAAATGTCATATAAAGAAGGGTTCTCTCTGATATTTCAAGGAGCAGCAAAATCTGTGATGACATGCTGGTATCAAGATTTGCATATTTATTATAGATAAGCTGTCAAAATGTATGTTGTCAATTTCACCTTATACTCAGAATTTAATGATGCACATAAAGGACAGAAAATCTTTAATATTAATATTAATATGATTTTAGATTATAAGACTTCATTGTGGATATCAATCACCTAACCCTTAAGGACATGCCACTCAAGTTGATAGAGTTTATAGAAAATTAATGTGATCCATTCTGTATGATCTATTGCTGGGTGGGGGCTCAGGGGGTGGTACAGGGAGTAGAGCAGGGGGCTGGCCATCCTGAGTTTCCTCCTTTCTTGGGTATGTTCAGTCCTTTGAGTAGATTTACTCTCCCTGACCTGGGACTCGATTGCTGTCTTTCATGTAGCTGTTGAGGAGCTGTGCAGCCTGTAACCTGAGGGAGAGTTTGCAGCTTTGCTGATGGCCCCGTGTTGGGTCAGTGCCTGCATAAGGAGATTGTATTTCATCAGCAAGATGTGCTCTTGGAGAAATATTTCACTTCCACTTGCTACTTAATAGCTTCAAAGGGGATGGGTATTACAGCTTCCAAGAATCTAAAGGGGAAGGGAACACAGGAAAGTAGTTGAGAAGGCAAGCTACTCCTATGATTGATATCCCTATAAGAAGAGTGTTGAGGTTGATAGGTTTCTTAAACTTGATTGTACCGATATTCCGGTAAAATCACCCTGATATTTAGAGAAAGGCTTTGAAAAGCAGTTACAAGACTTGGTTTGGGGTTTTTTTTGGTATCTTCTTCCTCAAGTCAGAACAGGCTCATTCATTTAAGACACTACCAAATCAACATTCTTACACCTATTTTGCATGGGCAGAAGCATCCAGAGAGAATTCAGAGAGGAATTTGGAGGGTTTGATCTTTTACAGTATCTGCTGCTATAGTTCATTACCTACAGCACTTGACACCAGCAGCTCCAGTGGAGCTCACGTGCAGGAGCTTTAGGAGAAGACAAAACTTGGACCAGGCTGCAACAATCAGATCTGTTTTCTTTTGAGTGGGGGGACATAACAAGACCGCTGCATGCTCTCCCTAGCAACTCTCATATGACAAGAAATATTTTGTGGGTGAACAGAATTAGAATCAGTTTCAAGCTCAGTCACAGGTGAGGAAAATTCTAAATACCCTAACAAAGTGGTGATCCTTTTTGTGTGCAGCTCTGCTGTCCAGCCCTTCCTCTGAAAGCCTTGTGTTCAGACTACAGCTATGCTGGTTCAGGGCTTTCATCACAAGCACGCACAACACATGGGCGTAGCAACACAATCTTATTTTAAATTGCTAGTGATGGTGCATCATGCCTGGTTACCTCCCCAACCCTCATCTCTCTTGACATTGGTTCCCAGGGAGAAGAGTGGGATGAAGCAAGATGATGCTGATGAAACCATGCCTTCATCTTGCTGTGGTGTTTCTGGGTCATTTTTTCTTATGGGCCAAGAGGAAGTAATTCAAATTTAGAAATTATCTGGGTTTTTTTCAGTCCCTGAAATTAAGTAGCTGACACTACTTGCATTTGGGACTTTCGGATGCAAAATACGATACCAAATTTTTGTTACCTTCTAAGCTGTGAGTTCTTAAGAGAGACACTAAAATTTGTATGGAGGACCTGGGCTCTGACACCATGGTGGGATGGGGGAGACAGAGCTGGAAACTACTGTTCCCAGCAGAGAATCATAATGTGAAAGTTCAAGCATGAAATGAAGAAAACATGAATCTGTTTCTTTTATCCACTTCATAATACCTGCAGAAAAGAGGTAGGGGAGCTCTTATATTTAACACATGAAAGTACCATGAAGCTCTGGCAACACAGACTGGATCAATGTAGTTAGCTACTACTGGAGTTTACACATACATACTCCTCTTACCTCTTGAAAAGACAGTATGCACAGGCTCCACAAATAAAAAAAAAAATTAAAAAAGGCAGGTGGGAATGAGAAGTGGGGGCAGAGGTGGCCTGAAATATCTATAGCAGCTTTAAAAACACCTTCCTTTCATCATGGTTTTCAATGGAACTGAGTTTCTACAGATCTTATGTTAGCAACTTGGTTTCTGTCCCATATTCAGGTAGGGAAGGAGAGATTGCATTGCATCTTGATTATATAAATTAATGGGTGAACACCCTGCACATGTTTTCTTATCTTAAATAGTACCAAAGATTCACTAGTACAACTTTCTCTGCATGCTGGCAAAATGCTGAATTGTGAGATCTTTCTCAACATGTTTATGCCTCCAGAGCAACTGTGAAAATGATAAATTCCAAAATCTGTCCTATTTTGACTGCTTTTTTATCTCTTTTTTTTTGGTTGTTTTTTTCTTTTTTCTTTCTTCTTCTTCCCCCCTCCCCCTCTCCCCAACTCTTTTCTTCTGCTTGCATATTTAGGGCACTTACTCATCTGTGTAACTGTCTCATCTATTTTCTGTAGGCCTCCTGCATAGTAGTATAAGCAATGAAATAACCTAATAAGCCAAACACGTGTGCTCTTTCTTGCCTTGTGCATTTTCTCCTGGTTGTATCTGTTTATCTCCATGTCTCCAATATCTGCTTTTATCTATTAGTATGTCTTCTTTCACATGTTTTATACATTAATACCTCTTGTTCAGCTGAGGATAAACTCAGTAATAATTGCACTATAAAATGAAGAGTGCACTACATGTCTCATATTGCTCAGGGGTCTGTTAATTGGAATTTATAAAGTTCAATAAACAGTAATCCAATAAGACCTAAACTCTTATTCATTTATCTTAGAGGTAATATCCAGGCTGCCAGCAGCTGAGCCACAAGCCTTGGTCACACGTGCAGAATGGATTTGTCTTTTTACTTCTCTGTAGTAGCTACCTGCAAGTGTGAGTCTCCCAGCATCTGTGCCACTCCCAGCAGCGGGAGATGTTTTCCCCTCTATGGGAGACTTTGAAGGAATGTGGCAATAAGCAACCCATGCAAAGCAAAAGGTAATTTTTTTTTTCCCCTTGTGTCACAGCCTGTCTAGCAGATCCATGTGGAGCTAGTGAGTCCTGTGACTCTGGGTGCTTTTTGTCTTTTGTCTTCAGTTGGGCCCTGTTAATTTTTAGATAATTTAAAAAAATGTTCCCCCCACACTGCTTTGAATTCTGCCTTTTGAATCTTAGCCCTGTACCAGAGGTGTCTGCTCTGCTCTCCTTCTTCACTCTGGCCTAAAGCAATGCTTATGAATGACACTGGACACCACTAACTCATTTTCAACTCGGCCTATGTTTTAAGAGAGGTAAAGGGCATGAAGCAGCTCTGTGATATTTTTCAGTACCATGCAGAGAGCTCTGTGTGTACAAATACTAAGTTTTCTGCAGTTCACTGCAGTGGAAACAGTAGTGGAGTCCTAAAGACATAGATCAGGTCCTGTCTCTAAAACAGTCTGGAAAAGCAATGCAGATATGGGGTGAGACAGGGTCATATTTTGAGGTGTCTTGTTGGCTAACATGGTGGCTGGCTGAATGGCCCTGCATTTGGCTATGCAAACTATTGAGTGTTATGTAATACGATCCCTGCAGATGTTGTACCAAATATATCTCAGTGACAATGTAACTTAAATAGCAATGTATTGACTGGACAGACTAAACAGATAACATGATACCTGATTACTGGATCAGTTTGGGAGGAAAAAGCTGCAGCATCAGATGCTTCTGCATTTTACCTGGATGCTCAAAAGTAGTTTGATCTTGGCTATGTGACATTTCTACCTCTGCTTCCAGAGGCTGGATGTCACTGGAGTTTTTTTTTTACTGATACCCTCTCATATCCTGCCATCTGATATGAGCATCCTGCTAAGATTTTGAAGCAATGATATTATGGTAGTAGTTTCTACATCATTGCATATGCACTGGTTTCTACATCCTTTCCTACCTTTGCAGCATGATGTGGTTGGCAGAAGTTTCCCATCTCAAAGTGACTAGGCAAATGTTCAGATAACTCCACTCAAGTGCTTTGCTTTTTTTAAAAAATCTAAGGTAGCTACTTTGGAGTCAGCAAATCTTTGAGATGTAGATAGCAGAGGTTAAGAGAATATACAAGGAAGAGAGCATACATATTTGTCCTGTTCTTGTGCTTTTCACTTAATAGCCATTACTGACCACTGCCAGAGATGGGACACTGGGATAAATAGACATTGGGTCTGACCCAGCAGGCTGTGGTTACAAACTGCCCTCCTGAGACCCCTCTCTCTGCATTCACTGGCTGCATAAATAACTTTGAACCATCACAGTCTGTTCTGAGAGCCTGAGCCATGTATCTAATGTAGAGTAGAAGAAATCTCTGTCTCCAGATCTACTCTTGTCGAGCAAAATCTAAAACCATAATTGTGAATGACAAATGCTCTCCAAACCCCAGAAGCAGTGCTGGGCAAGGTAGTATATTTGTTTTGCCCCCTTTTGGTAATGAAAAATGGTTTACTGAAGAAAACTGAACAAGTATAAACCCTAAGTTCATCAGTGGGAAAGCTGAAACAATATATTTGATTCTTTCATACTTCACTGTTGTAACATAGGGTTTAATATTAGAGTTTAGAACAACATATGTCCCTGTTTTGAGACTATTCACTTGTTTTAGGATTGTGGAAAAAAACACAGGCTCTGTAGTAAGGAGAGGAAAGGGACCTCAATTTCAGCAACTTTAGTACAGAAATGGACAAAAATCCTACCCTTGATTCAAAGCTTCAAAGGTGTAAAGTGAAGGCTCGTTATGACCTGTTCTGTCAAATGAAGTACAGTGGTTGTTCAGAGGTAATATCCTCATATATTACCATGCTTAAAAACAGGCAATGTCATAAACTTTTTGAAGCACCTAACGTACTACAGAGGCTGTGCAGACTAGTAAAGTCACTAGTTAACATCTCTAAATCACATAAAGCTGGAAGTGCCATATTCTTTCCTGATGTGTTCAAGGTGACCTGCCATTCTCAATATAAACTGTATTTTTAATTTATTTTTTATTTAAGAAGAGAAATGCATCTACTCTGGGTTGGTGCATAACATCTTTTTAACCATGCTGGGGCACTGTTCTTTAGGTAGTGGATAAGAACAGGTGGTCTAACCACAACTGAAGACTTTGCTGGTGACCACCATCCCAGTATTGCAAATTTTCCAGCAACAGAGGCAGGTGCCTTTGTTTCCTCATCCCTTCGCAACCGTGATGCATTTGTTGAGCCTAAACACAGGTAAGCCCCTGGTGTTGTCCTACACTCTTACAGGTACAGCAACAGATTGAATGTTAGTCTTCTGAGGACAGCAGTAGCACGTGTAAAGACAGTGAAAGTGCTGGTCCCTGTGGGCTCCAACTCTCTTCTCAAAAGCAGGACTAGACCTTCAAACCTCTGTAGCTTATTTTTAAATACGTGCTTGAAGTTACACTTTTAATTCTCTGTGTAGGAATCAAAATGTGCAGCCTGGCTTTCAGGGATGCCAAACACACAGAAGATCCCACTGGAATCAGTGGTGGCATCTTTGTGCTCAGAAGCTCTGAAATAGTATCATGACAGTTTCAGAGGGAGTGAGGATTTCTTCCTCCCACAATCTATTTCAAACCTAGGCAAGGTATACCTAGACTGGGATCATATGGAGCTCAGTGTTTTGAACAGGAACTTCTGTCCTGTTTGATTTACTCTCTCCACACAGCTGTTTGCACCAATCCATCCCTCAAACCCTCCTCCCTCTCTAAATCGCAGTACTGCTTCACTGACCATGTCAAAAGGTTCACTTTGCTCCTGTAGAGTCTTTCCCAGCCTGGTTAATGTCACTTAGCGTTTAGCTGCAGTGTTTGTTTTGAATCAGATTAATTAGGTTTCTCATGACTGGTGTGTTAAGAGCTTCTTGATTCATGTGTTTTGAACATTGTCTCTGGACATGTTTTGTGGACAGTCTTTAGAAATGTTTGTGCTGTGGTGATGTTTGTTGCTAATTGCTGTGATTTGTTGAGACATAGAACAGTTGACTGATATCACTGTTAGCAAGGGCCGACAGAAAAATAGATTTCATTCTGAGGTCAGAAAAAAGTAGGAAAAAAAGTCCATTGAAAATTCTAATGAATTTTCCCTGTGTAACTAATAATTACTTTGAAAAACATCTAAATGTAAGGAACTTTTTGAAAACCAAACAAAAATCTGTTATGTTTAGGAAATAATAAACAAACTTACCAACAAAACACAGGTGTTCCCTGCAGCTATGTTAATGGTGAAAGGTGCCTTTAAGCACCTGCTTAAACATGGGTGGCCAATACTTGACGCTATTGTTTTTCAAGCTCCCTTAGTAAAAACGGATTGTCAGCAAGTTTAAGTGCAACATCCATTCTAAAAACTACAGTGACTCCCAATGACTTCTAAAACTGCATAGCTAAAGATGCAGATTGTGGCAGCTATCTCTCCTAAACATAAATGAACCTGCAAGAAGCCGCCTATTCCCTCTCCTTCTAGGAATGCCTCCTCTTAAGGATCCTGAGTGCTTTGAGTTGCAACTTTTCCTTGTATTGATAGATTGTCAAAACTGTGTCCAAAGCTGAGGTTTATCTCTAAACGTATGCTCATCTCCATCAGTGAGAGGGATCCGGTAAGTTTTCTCTCCATGGGTCTATGGCCTCCTTAATATCTAAAAGTCAATGGCTTCTGACTGAAAGATTGGTATATAATCTAGATTATAGCAAGAGAATATGGAGGGAGAAGTCCTATTTATGGAACATTGGTGTAAAGAGTGAGGCCATTTTCCAAACACCAAGGAAAGCAAACCTATTATGTTCCAGCTGCTGATAGTCATAGAGATTATGCTCATAATATAATAGAGACTGACATGGAGTTGGATGTCTGAAGAGTCCAGAATTTCAGCTTGGCAGATTGTTATGTATTAGTGGCCTTTTTAATTTTGGTCATATTGTTGTCTCCTTGATCTATATAAATTTGATAAAGTACATCTTTCACACTGTCTGCTAGCTCACAGCTGCTGCCAGTGTGGTCAGGCAAACAGACTGCCATGATGGTCTGGAATAGATGCTATTGAGGAATTGGTGCTTTCCTAGACTGCCAGAAATTCTTGGGGTTTCTGTTCTTGGCATCCTGTCTAAGTTCCATCTTTTTTACTGTAAATATATTGATTTTGTTCAGAGATGTGTGCTTACACCAGCCATTGCCTGGAGACCATTTCACCCAAGCTGAAAGCTGTATTGTGTGAGGGCTGCTCAATTTTGAGCCAGCCTAAATTGTTTTATAAGTATCCATTCTCACAATATGAAAGTTTTTTCTCCTCCCTTTGGTAGGAAGTGCAAAAAACACTTTGTGTTTCTGGACTTTCACACCCCATACAAAGCAAGAGATGGATTCACAGAATTAAGGAATATTTTGAGTTGGATGAAAAGTTGCATCTGTTCTAGTAGTTCTGCAGTGAGCAGGTACATCTTCAACTAGATCAGTTTTCTCAGAGCCCTGTCCAACCCATTTTGTGTGTTTGCAGGGAGGGGGGACCTAACACCTCTTTGGACAATCTATTCTGGTGTTTTAAAAAAAATTAATTTTTTTTTCTCTTATGCTTACTCTTAATCCTTATTTTAGTTTAGAAACCATGACCCCTTTTCCGATCACACTAGGTCCTACTAAGAAGTTAATCCCTATTTTTCTTACAGGCCTTCTTCAAATACTGAAAGGCCCCAATAAAGTTTGGGAAGCCAGAATTCTGCCTTTTTCTTGAATATTCTTTTTGACATACTATAAAAGTTATGGTAGCTTGTAAATTTACCATAACTGCTATTCTTCCTCATCCACCTCTTCTTCACACTCCCTATAATAGGTATATATGACCACTGCTTAGGTAAGGGTTCTTCCGCTGGAACACACAACAATTTTCACCAGTGCTTTGTGTGGTTTTGTCTCTGGAAGAAATTCCAATGGTTGGATTTGTAAATGTGATGGGAATGTATGGCCAGCCCTCTTTCCCTTGCCTTTGCTGAACACCTGCACGAAACTTACCCTACCAGAACCCAGATAATCTGCAACTCAAATATCTTCTGTGTATCTGAAACAAATTGTGCTGGCTGTTTGCCATGCAGTGAAATCACACAGTTTTTCATTACACTCTCAGAAGCCTTAATTAGTGAATAAGGCAGCTGTATGCTCTCAAAAATACATCTATCAGTACAAACGGCTGCCTGATGGTCCAAAATAAAACGTGCCAACATTTCTTTCATGCTTTCTCTTCTCTTAGAGCTCACAGGCAGGTAATTGGGGGAAAGGGACCACTGAGGATTTTGTTACTGTGTGATTTATGTTCATCCCCCAATAAGAGGAAAAGACAAAATGCATTTTTATATTGTCTGTCTGATTTAAATTATCTGTCTCTGTATGGAATGACATTCCTTTCTGTCTTTTCTAGGTATACAACTGGTACTTTGTAACTCCTGATTTTGTGGGTTCTTAATGCTTAGAGAAAGGTTCTCTAATCCTCCCATTAGCTCCACAGTGCTGTTTGTCAGCATAAAGAAAAGTGAATGCTTATCTTGACATATCTTAAAGAGAGCAAGGCTCTTACCTGTCTTAGAGAATTGACCAGAATGTACTGTTTTTCTAAAAAGGGACAAGAATTTTATTTAAAAAATTGACATGTGTCACTTCAAAAGGTTCTTGGTATTTTTGTTGAATAAACTGGCCCTGGGCACATGCACTAGTGAAATTTCTTTGCCTGGAACTTTTCCTGGAATTTTCTCTTCCTTTTTACAGCAAAATTAGAAATGAGCATTTAGAGGATTTTTTCACTATCATAGCAGGTAAATAGCTCCCATCACGCCATTCCAAAATATTTCTAATAGGAGGTTTCCACCAGCTTTGAATTGGAGCTGCTGATGCATCACTGAGGTTCTATCCTTTCAAATTCCCAGTGGGGCAGTGAAATTGAATGATTGTTTTTACAGAAGGGAGAAAAAATTCCACCTGCCACCTAGGAAGATTTTGGTGAAGATGGGAATTGAACCCACACCTTTCACACCAGCAGGCACATGGCACTGATGTCATGAACAATTGGCACAACTTCAAGGAAGAAGAGGGTTAGTTTAGAGTGGCATCAAGGGATGCAAAATCTCATCTCCCTGAGCCAGGGAACTGCCTAACGATTGGAAAGTTGCAGAAAGTGACAGAAAGCCCAAGGGAAAGTACAGAAATGGTACTATTCAAAATTTTATATAAAGAACAGGAAGGGTGATGAGGCATCAGTCCTATTGTGAGTATTTTGTCTTGATTGTACTGTTTTCCATAGTGGTGGTTGAAGCATCCTGCTTGAGAGACAGGGGGAGAAAGCTCTTTTTTCTGAGTCAGGGGCTCATGTCTGGTGGAACAATGGAGTCTGACCTTTATTCCTGTCTGCATCTCACATGTACTTGTACAGTGTCTTTCTTTCTCCCCATTGCACCCTCAGAAGATCCAAGTACCTCGCCTCATTTTTGATCCATATTGTTTCTGACCTTCTTCAACAAAATTCTAGTACAAGCCTTGGTCTCCTGTGTCTGTCTCAATATGAGATTCAAGTGTGAGTCAGAGATCCACCTGGACACTCTCTGGGTTTTCTGCAGAAGACTCAGGGATCAGCATATAAGTTTTGCTGGCCTCAGCTGGTGGAATGTCTCTTAGCTAGTCTACATCTCAAGACTTCTGTTCCTTTTGGAGATTTGTAGTTGGAAATGTGTTCACTGAAAGCCTGCTAGTAATGGAAGTTCAACTTTTTTTAATTTCTTTTAACCTGTGTTGACTGTGTACCCCTAAAAACTTCTGACTCACAGTTGCAGATCCTGGGAAATCTAACTTTCTTTTGCAGTATAGTGCAGACAGAAAAACATCAAATAACTTCAGGTGAACAAAATATATCAAACAAGGCTAGATTTAGACTTTATTTCCCCTCCTTCACTCCCTCAATTTCTCATATTTCTGCTTTTTGTAAGTTTTAGCTGTGGTTATGATATGAACAAAGAGCTTTGATAGTCAAGAGACCCATAAATAGAGGGCAATGCTAATTGTGAAGCTTTTACCATTGAAGTAAAAAATGATATAATTTCTGCACATCTGAACTTCCCAAAAAGACAGTATTTAGCCTTTGCATTAAAACACACATTTTCTCCTAAAATCATACTCCAAGCTGAATCTTATCCTTCAGCACAGAGTTGGTAGGGAAACCAGCAAAATTTGCTCCTCAAAAAATGCAAGTGAAATAAATACAAACCTTCTGTCTCTCAGCAGACTGGTAACATCTCCCAGATGATGCGTTCCTACTTAGAGGTCTTCAGTGGTGCTGGGAGGAGATATGCAAGTAGACTTTTCAGATTTCTATTTTTCCTGCACATTTGATCCTCCTCATGCCTGAAAAAGAGGCAATATATAAAATCAGGGTTACTCATGATGGCAGTAATACCATTAACTACTGCCTTAACAGCCAGCAGGAAATGAGTGGGAGTATGTATCTTTCTACTTATGGTGAGCAGAGGGACACCATCAAAAAGACTTTGACAGCTCCAGTGGTTTCTGTGGTTCATGTTGTCCATGGTGTGTTTATCTGACCTCAAAATGCACTTTGGCTGGGGTAAGAGGTGAAGGACACATGCTATCTTCTACAAAAGAGGGGTTGGGGGGCCAGCTAGACAGGGAGCTGACCCTGAGGAAGGGGGATTTAATACTTTCCTGCGCTGAGTTTGGCCAAATCACTTCATGTTTCTCCAAGTATCTGTCTTCTCATTAGCAAATGGAATAAAGACCTTAAATGCTTTGAGACCTACTCAGATAAGATAATTTCTAAGACCATGGTGGGATTAACATGGTGGGTTGAAAGCTTTACCCTTTTCTGGGTAAATAGGATGCAATTCTCTCAGGCTGTCAATCCAGTAGCTGTCACTTGTCAGAAGTACTAAATTCAGATGCAAAATGTATAATTGCAGACAAAGTTAAATGTACCAGGGTCAGAAGAAGGGGGTGGTGGGAAAATGAGATAAGTTGTTTATGTGGAGAGGGAAGGTACGTGTGTGGGGGGAAGTGTTTCGTGAACTTCATAGACCACATCTTCTGAAGGAATCGCATTGCATGAGGATTCCAAATGCTAGTTTCTAGCAATAAACATTAGCTGCTGGAGAAGCAAAACCATACATTATGGAGCAGCAGTTTCTGTATTTTTTTTTTTTGAGACACACATTTGTAAACACATCTAAAATTAGAGTTCTGCATCAGAACAATGCGTACTAGCTCTTCATATTCATTGCTTTCAAATTTTGATTTTTTTCCCTTCTCCAGATCATAATATGAGTAGTGCATGGGTATATAATTTATTTATATTTTTAAAAGGAACTTTCTATATTTCCATCTGTTCCAATTAGACTGAATGGAACAGCTTTTGTAAGTAAATGGAGAGAGGGGGAGGAATACAAGAGTAAAAAGAACAAAATGACTTAAAACACAAACCTTGAATGGAAGAAGAGAAAACATTTGTTGCTTAGCACCAAGATGAAAAATATCTTCTCTCTACAAAAATCAGGGAAACAAAATTCTTGTTCCTCCCCCTCTCCATCATCTTTTCTCCCTTAGAGAACTTCCAGCCACTAGAAAGGAATATCGGCTGAGAGACTTGAGCGCCCAAGGTCACATAGGACCTGGACATAGAACTGCTCCTGTGGCAGAGAGAGACAATGTCATTGCAGTCAGAAATGACCCTTCATCACCTCTCCATGTTTTGAGAGAGTTTATACAATCGAAGGAGAGGGAAGATCTTGGTCATATTGGACAACATGATCTTCAGAATCTCCTCCCAGTATCCGTGATTCTGTGACTCAGGATGGTCAGCAATATGCATGCTTCCTTGGTTTTGAGAGGCTGTAGTTTTGTTTTCTGTCTCGGTGACTTGGTATGCATAAATTCTTGCCAGAAACTCTAATTTCATGGTGAAGCATTTAAAAATCAGTTAGTCCACTTGGCTTGTTAAACAATGATGAGAATAGGGTAAGAGTACTCTGAAAATCTGACTGCTTTGCTACCATTTTCTTCTGCTTGGCTTTGGTGGTTTTTTTTTGTTTTTTCCTTGTTTGTTTGGGTTGTGGAAGGGTTTTTTTCTCCTTTTTTTTATTTTTTTTTTCCCTCTAAATGGAATACTTTTCAGATTTTTTGGTTAAAAACTTGCACTTATTTTTCTCCAGGATTTTTGGCTGCTTCTTAGCTCCGCTTCTGGGTGAACTGAGGCTTCTAGAGCTGGTAGAAGCTTCTCTGAATTTGTACTTCTTCAACTTTGTTTGAGGGTCTCAACAGAAAGCTGGGATATGACCAAGGGGGGAAGTTGTTTCTCGCCTGTGACCCTGCTTTGCTGTGCGGCACTTGGAAAGTGCATCCATGCTAGATCCTTCCTTCAACCAAGTGGGAAACCCAACCCGGATCTCTAAGCCCTTTCCACTCCAAAAGAGTGAACAGGCTGGAAGCGGCATGGAGATGGGAACCCATGCAGTTTTTAGGTTCATAATCCCCTCCTTCCTCTGCCCTCTCTTCCCATGTCAGTGTCTTGTTGCCATGGAGACAGTAATTACTCCAGGAGGTTTCTAGACTCTACTGAAGCTCCCATCAGTCTCACCTCCCACCTGGGGAGCTTCTGACATTGAGTTAAAGGTCAAGTCCTCATGTAAATGTTTTCCTTTCCAAAATGAAATATTTTACCTATTTTGGGTGACTGTGGCGGCAGCACAGAAAACAGTTTGTCAAATCACTTACAAAGCCAGAGCCAGGACACTTAAATTCTATTCCCATCAGGTACATGGGAGTATGGGTGGAAATCAACAGCCTCATAAGTCATATTTTAGTCCAAGTTGAATGCTTGATTTTCCCTACCAAATATTGCACATGTGTTTTGCCATTCCCTTCCATCCCCCTCCTTCCAGCTTTTCTGAGCTCCTTGTTCTCATTAATTTGTTGTTTGCTCTCCTGCCTACATGTAAAAGCTGGGATGAAATAATTTTTATTGACATTAGTCATAGGCTGACACCGTCCTAGAAAGAATCCCCTGGGTCACTGAGTCTGCCCCCCTGCTATTGCAGCAGGCAACCACTAATTTAATTCTTTTCATAAACTACCTGTTAAAAGCCTGAATAATCCCTTTTTAAGTGACTGGCAGGGAGGTGGGGGAGGGGAAAAGCCCCCCTCATCCCCCGATGTTTCTTGTATAGAGGGCAAAGAAATGGAGATGTGTTGTTAGAGCACTTAGAATAAGGAGCAGGAAGATGTGGTTCTCTTGGTTTCTTTTCCCCAGTTAACCCATTCAGTCACCTGCTGGAAGGTGTTATCCATGTGTGTTAGACTAGGCAGGATCAATGAAATGATGGTGGTGATACACCAGTCCTCTCTGAGGAGAAGGACAATGTTGCAGTTTCAGAGGCAGCACTGAGATTCATGTGACCAAGTTCTGCTTCTGTCTTTGTCTGGAGTCTTCCTAATTAACCCCAGGCAAACAATTTATTTGACAAGGTCACTGCTGTCTGTCCATTGATGCTGCAGATGACTTGCAGCTTTCCAGGGAAGCCAAGGTAGAAAGAAGTGTGTTTGCAGTGGCTCTTCTAGAAGGAGTAGCTCTGCTGAGCAGTCCTCCATCCACGCTGTGCCTGTGCTCTGTGACGCTGGCACGAGTGACACGGAGGTCAACTGTACTCTTGTAAGAGGCAGACTGGGAAGCAGCAAGTGTAATTTATGGAGGCTCGGCATGCAGTTAAGTGTAAAGTGATGGAAAGTGTGGTGGATCACTGCACTGGTGCACTTGACTTGTGCATCAGGTACATATCTATGCAAGTTCATGTTCAGTTCAAAGACAGTCCTGAAAGCATAAAAAATGGCAGCACTCCCAGCTACAGCATTGTCAGTGTCACAGGATGCCATGGGGTTTTGCTCTTGATACCTTTCTGAGCTTCTCAGCAAAGCACACAACTGTAATTAGTTGACAAGCTGGCTGTGAGGAAACTCTGGGCTTTTATAATATCCTTGTGTTTCACTGACACCTTTGATCCTGAAGTGCTTTACAAAATTCTGCATGTGCACAGAGAAGACCTTTTATCGTTGGCACTGACATTCAGCCGCTGCTGGGGTGATCTGCAGCAGGTGGGAAAACAAACAGCAGCTACAGCTGCTTTGGGTGCTGGAGAAGGAAGCACTGAAGCAGTTGATGAGTTTTGGGTAGGCAACTTGGGTAAAGTGAGTAATGGCCTAAGTGAATGCCACTAACTCAGAAAAAAGGAAAAAAAAAAAAAGAAGGAAGGAGCTTTCAAAGTATGTTAGTGCATTGTTTCTAAATCAATGTGTTGAGCTAGGTGGCTTGCAATCAGAGAAAGTAATTCTGGAGGATCAAGTGTACTTGGCAATTTTCTTTGAGAGAGGGACTCAAAGAACAGAGGGCTTTTTCTAACAGCTAAAATTCAGGATATGGGCTAAACTCAGCCGGTGAAGTTGAGCTGATGGAGAAAACAACTTCCTGCAAGCAGATCAAAGCTGGACTGCATGGGCAGCAACTTTAACATTGGTCAAGTATAAAATGTATATGACTGTACCCCCAAAAGGATACCTGCTTAAGCAGATTTTTTTTTTAGTGAGACAAGTGCACAGTTTGCAGCTTCTTTTAAACCTCCTCATTGTGGGACTGTTTATGCTGGAACGTAGAGGCTTTCAGAATGGTTGTGAGCAGTTCAGACCCATGTTCACATCTGCAAATCCACACTTGGTACCTATTTGTTCTGGTCACAAGTAGATATGGTACAAAACAATGTGAAAGAGAGTGCAAATGTCTGTCTTAAAGTAATAATGTGGCCCAGCCTACTGGTAAACTGCCTTTGTTCCCTGAGGTCAGGGTTTGCTGGTCTAGTCAAGTAGCTGTCATGCCTAGCAGTCAGGGACAGACACAGACTTTGGGCTGTCTGTCCTTTCTCCTTGGTTTTTGAAGACCTTTGATCTGTCAAGGTCAGACATGGATACAGTAACTATTAGTTGTGATTTTCAATGAGTTTTCCAGTCTCCACCATACCTTGGTTTCCCCATTTAGAGAGAGAAAGTAATCTCTTCTTTCACCAGTATGCTCAGAGGAAAGGAAGCGGACCTTAGGTATGTTTCCATTGACTTGTATTACTGTTGGACAGCCTCCATTAGCTCAACTGAGAAAGTAGGAAGATGAATTTAATATCTGGAGGTTTAGCCACAGCATTAGTTAAAAGGCCTGAGCACTGCTGCTGCAGAGTAATGCTGCTTCTTGGTACATGAATCTAACACTTTGGGGAGGTGGGCATTGAGGTAGATTGCAACTTGCCCAGATCCAGAGGATGTAATCAGCAGCATTTCTGACTTAGAGGCTTCTGGGTTCCCAGAGCTGCACTCTGAAACCTTGGTCTCTCCCAAAACGCAGCATAAAGTCATTGGGCTGGACACAATATTAAACTTTCCTGCTTCACAGACTGTGATCTCTGTGGTGTGTAGCCACAGCACAGCACAGCAGCAGGCTGCTGTGTAGTAAATTCATTGTGTATTGTGCAAGGGACCATTAGTTAGCTTATTATTAATACATGTGTGGGCTTTAATATACTGGTACTGTATCTGTCAGCATCTCTACCAGGTTTACTTTTGTCCTTTGTGTTTTCCCAAAACAAGCTTATACAATTAGTTTCTTCTTGTTTCCTAAATTATTTTTGCTGTTCCTAATTATTTCACACTCCATATAAAAGAATTATTGGGGTGGGTTATGGGAGGCAAGGGATCACCTCGCCATTGCACTGCAGGCAATGTGACGTTAAGGCAATTTGAATTTGTTTTTGTTTTTGGATTTGTATTTGGCTGCTTAAGAAAGAGGAGATACTTGAGATCTGATTTTGGAGCTTAGGGTGTGACTTTCCAGTAGAGAAAAAGAGGTCTATCAGGTTGGTCTTTATGCCCAAGTAGGATGTGTGCTGAAATAGGTTTAGACTAAATCACTGTCAATTCATTCAGAGATTAATGTTCTTACCCAAATATGTGGAGTTATTTCTATTCCTTTATAGACAATCCTCTTTCTTCCCATCTTTAGATATACATAAATAGCCTCTCCAAACATTCATAGCTATTTACATCATGGGCAGAAGACAGGATTCTGTTGAAGATTGTCTTCTCAGTCTCATGCAGATAGTGGAGAAGAAATGTGTGAGAAGGGTATGAGTAAAATCAATCTTAAGCTGGCCCGTTAAAACATATTTGCATTTCTCATTTCTGACAAAGCAGTCATCTCCTTAAATACTGATTGACTGAGTGTGAATAGGACAAATATCACTTATTTTTTAATTGTCAATTAAACAGCCATCTCAGCATTAGAATGCAGACCAGCAATGGAGAGAGCCCAAAGAGATTGTGTACTGAGAGAGTGTGCTGCTAACTTGCAGAGAATGCCTCTTGCCCACCCAGGACAGTGATCCATGTCCCTCACCAAGCATACCTGTGCTTGAAAATTTCGACCAGAACTGGAGTAGCAGCTGTGCTGTCCAAAGCTCTAGGGTAAACAGGGCCTCAAGTACGCTCATTGCCAAGTCATGCTTGGATTGCGGTGGTTAAATGCTCAAACACCATCTGCTTATATGCTTTTGCTGCCTTCCACAGAGCAACACCCTTACTAACGTTTGATTTCTGGTAGAGATGAAGCATGTTTACCTGTTCTTCCCAGGTTAAACTAGAAAAAACACATCCATTAATTTTCCAACACAAAGTTTCTTGCTTAAAATTTGAAGGATTCTTTCCTAAATGGACTCTTCCCTTCCAGTGATGATATCACTTCCGGCCTTCCTCTAGTCTAACCTCATGCTACAAGACCTTTGAAAAAATGTAGTTTAATGGGAGGTGGGCTCTGAACTGGGGGCTTATGAAGAGCTGGGGATGAAACTAAACAACTAGAAGCACTGTGGGGAACATTACAGAGATCAGGGAGAATATATTAATTTTATCTGATGAATATGCTTTCCTTGGGGACAAAAAAAAAAGCATGGCAGTTTGTCAGTTGGGTTTTGTTTGATTGTTTGTTATTGAGTGGATTATTTTTGTTTGCTGGTTTGGTTTGAGTTTTTGGTATTCTTTCTGTAAGATGAGTGGGGAGGTCTTGAAAAGGGAAAATGCAGTTTACCTGATTATTTATTCCACAACTGAAGACTACGGGCAACAGTTCCCCATCAGCAGAGGGGGGTCTGGACTGAGCAGGGCCTTTCCACTGCAAAGATCACTAAAATTCTCATATCCTCAATGTGAATGAGTCCTTGCTACAGGGGAAGGGAATGCCACAGGAAAAACAAGGTCATAAGTAGACAAACCTCTCTAAACGGAATATTTGTTAGTTTTCCATGAGGCACTAGTGGGTTTTTAAGCTCTTCCAAGCTTTGAACAAATTAAGACTGAGTGTAAAGTGTAGATATATTTATATTTGTTCCATCTCTTTTGGGTAAGTCAAGGATCTAGAGGAAGACTCATCAATTCAATGTATGTTCCATTAGAAACTTCTTGGGATTAGATCAGGTTAATGAAAGGAATAAATAGGGCTTTGACATGTTGCTTGGTTTTACAGGACTGTATTGTTTTATGATGTTTTATGAGAAGCACTTATACTACTCTTCAGGCAAGAGATTATTGCGTCTTTTATAAAAAGTAAAAAAAAAAAAACCCACTTCTCTTTCTTTTTCTCTCTGTTGCTAAGTAGATGCAATATTTGTTTGGAGTCGTCATTTCCCAGTAGAAATGCTATGTTCTGGATCACTGCCTAGAAAGAAATGGCTTAAGAGCACAGATTTCACAAGCAAAAGTGGTGGTGCAGTGGGAGGTACCCAAATCACGAACACCCAAAAAAATCTTGGAGTAAATAAGTTTTCTTGGAGAGAAGATGAATGAGCACAGTCCCAGATGAATACATCCAAAGTCCAAAAAAGCCCCCTTGTGCTCTGTTCTGAAATATTGCTCTTGTAATGTTTTTTTATTTATTTAGACATCTAATATCTCAACAAGCAATTGAAAACATTCTAACACCAAACCTCTGGCTGTATAGAGAACATCTGAGGTGATGTCAGTGTTCAATTTGAATAGGTTAAGCTAAAGCTCTGAAGGCTTCTAATGCCTACTTTCAGAGCTGGTCTTTTACTTTTTCAGCATCCTGGTTAAAATGGGACAGCTGATCTTTTGATTTGCTTTAAGGGTTTGGAGATTGTCATGCCAAATCAACAGGGAGTACTTGTTAAGCTGCTTTGTCTCTGACTTCACAGTACTCTGTTAGGGTTTTAATCTTTTCTGTAGGATTTAAGCAAAAATACAGTAAAAGTGCAAAACTGCATCCTAAGCTCCATCCTCTCTTTCTGCTTTACTCTTTAGCTCAGCTTCTCCATGCCAGCTTTCATATAGAATGACATCATTATTCTAGATAGTGTCATTTCCACTTTTAGTATCCTCTCCCTTTCTCTATGACGACAATCCCCAAGAAACTGGTTTACCTTTCTAACGCTTCCAGCACTATGAGAGGCACAGCAGTTACTATTCCCTTGCAGATGGGAGGCAGAGCTAAAGAAACAAAGCAGTGTGCTCAGATCCACACTCTGCTTGGGGGATGCACAGACTTGAACAGGGTCTTCTTGTAACCTTGGCTTTACAGGAGGCTCTGGGTTGTACTTGCAGACTGTCATTGGTTTTGTGATATGGACAAATGTCTGTTAGACCAATGTGACCCACTTATGCGTGTAACCTAATGAAGCTTTGAGTACAGACCTTTCCTCAGAGGCAAAAGTCCAATGCACTCGCCTATGAAGTCTCTTCTCATTCACCTTTAATATTTTGATGTTAATGGATCATGCTAAAAAGGATTAGCCATTTCAATTTATATTCTGCTGCTTTCTGCATTTTACATTCTCGCTGTAAGTGATGAATTATTGACTATTTAAATGTGACTACAAACAGTCTGAAAGAGAAAGTCTACTTTACCTTTTGCAATGCTGAATTCATACAGCACAGGTGAAGGTCTTCCTCTCTCTTTTTAGTTATCCATCAGTGGCCTTCCCAGATTTCACCTACTGTCCCACTACCCCAGGCTGGTGTACTGTCTGGTGTTTAACAGCCCAAGAAGAGGCCCCAGGGTTAAATATTGTTAAGCACGTGAAATTTAACCTATATTATTGATATTGGGTTCAGACCAAAGTGTCTGCAAAGTGGCTTAAATGGGAGAGTTCATTATAGAATAAAGCACTTTGGCAGAAGACCAAAGCCACATGCCCTTAAAATTGCTCTTAATTCCCCCCTTCATATTTAAATGTACATAATTACAGAATCTGCCACTGTTCAGAAATCAAGACCTGTCCTTTGAAAATAAGTCGGAAGAGATCTTGGAGCAAGATGAGGTGTCATTACTTGGGACTTGAAGTACAGTCTCCTGAACAGCTGTAACAATGTAGTAAGGATGAGTGTTTTTCTGGGCCTGAAATAGTTTTTATAGTGGCACAGAGTATACTCTATGAAAGCAATGGTGAGTGCAGAGGCTTTGGGAAACAGTTTCTACAGACTGTAGTGAGGTTTCAGATTTCCCCTGAAGAAATGAAGGATTCATCTTTACCCTGCTCCCTGCAAATCTCCTGCAAGTCAATTGTCCTCGGCCACCTCAGAGCTTAGAAGTGAATCATGCAGCTCTAAGGTGGAAACAAGGTTTCTACTCTTGTATGTTGGAATTTTTGGGGTAGGAAGGAAATGAAGTGACCTAGCATTGGTTTCCAGGTTACTCATTCTGGGGAAAAGTAGAACATCTTGATAAACATCCAGTTCTTACTTGTAGATTGTAATGGTGGAGGAACTTGGAAGTCTTCTCTTGTGCATATGTATTGTGTCTTATGTGATAGACAGTTTTTGTAACTTTGACAAGGGTGGTAGGTCTGTGGCATCTTTCTTCTGGAGATGGGTAGAGAAGAGGGACAACTTTTCAAGCAATCAGACTGATAAAGCTCTAAACTCTTTTCTATCAAGACACTTCATTTTGTTGGGTTTTTTTAAGTTCTACTTAAACAATTGTTCTTTACGCTCTGCACCATGAGTAATTGACCATATCTGGAAAGCACCCACCAAGGGGAAACCAAAAAAACCCAAATCACATGTGAAAACTGAAGTCCTTCTATAAAATAGGCTGTAGAAACTCCAACATAAAAGTGAGAGACAGGTATGTGTGCAGGCAAGATTTTACTCTTAAATGTATCTAAACATTTGAAGACAAAACAACTTTCCCAGAGCAGTTAGTCAGAATATGAAATGGATAGGTATTTGGTGAACTCCAAACAAAGTCAGCTTTATCTGATCTCTTCTTCAGACATGTACATGAGAAGCACAAACTCCTCATTAGAGGAGAAGGTGGAATACCCCATCAGATGGTTGAGTATGGCCTAGCAGTTGGCACCGAGCATGGAACATCTGGTTCCTCTTTCTGTGATAAATATGATCTCAATCTTCCATCAGCTATGCAGAGTGGTTTAAGGTTTTTTTTTGTTTGTTGGTTTGATTTTTTTAGATTAAAAGGCACTACTTTAGTGCTAAGTATTTACTGATTTGGTATGATATTTTGTATCCATGTTTCTTATCCATTTCATATGCCTGGAGTGTTTTGCAGATAAATTCACAGGCATGCAATATTACATGGTACTGTTAATAATAATTATGCAGATTTGTTCAGGGCCTTTTGTAAAGAAGAACAATACACTTAGAACTTCTCTCACGCATTTGAAAAGCTGACACAGGAAGTCAGAAAATTGTTGACAGAGTTTGAAACCTCTCTATTCCGTCTCTGGCAAGGTTTCTTTTAAGCTAAAGAAATCATCTCCAGTGAATGCGTTTAGTTCCAACTGTAACAAGCAATAGTTAAAAATGAAGTTAAGAATTAGCTGCATGAATGCACTTTTTCTCAAGAAGAGAAATTGGATCTTCTGGAGGAGGGACATTATTAATTTCAAGAGACATGCCGACAGAAATGACTCAGTTGTGTAAATTTCCCTTTTTCTTGGGATTTTTGGTTTTGGTTTATTGTTTTGGGTTGTTGGGGTTTTTTTTAAGTATGTTATTTTGGTATCCAAGGTCCAAGGTATTTTAAGAATTTTTACAGCTGTGAGAAAGAAAAAATGACAGACCTTCAAACTGGTTTGGGCCTTTCAGACTATGAAGCGTGATTTCTTAGCATATGGCTAGAGGAAAAGGGTCTGGATATGCTCTGAAAAATAATTTTCCACAAGCAATTGCCAACTCTGCAAAAGGCTTTTCTGAGCAGGAACTGAAAAGTTGCTTCTGATTCCACTCAGGGCGTTTTCTTTAATGGAAATGTCTAACTTGCTGCAGTAAACCTTGAAGTTCCCATGAAAAATTCATGGAGGATAGAAAAAAAGCTGAAGGACTTGCATAGTGCTGCAGGAAGAGGCTGGCACTGAGGCTAGGTGACATGAGAAGTCCTGCAGCTCTGCCAGGTGGTGCCCTGGAAATAGTGAGGAGTCCAGCTCCCAACATGCTCTTCCAGCACTGCTGAGCTGGGAGCAAAGTACTGCAGAGGAACCCAACCACACCTTGTAATTTATGTCCTCCGTCTCTTTCAACCTTTCTTTCTGTCTTGGGAAAGTCCAGACAGGAGTAGAACTCTGATAGTGGAAATGAATAGCTTCTTCTTCTTTTGGAAGGAAGATGTACAAAAGTAGTTCTTAGACTCCAACCACACACAGTCCTTGTGCCTGGGAAAGAAAACTGTCTTCGTTCTGTTCTGGACAAAATCTCTGTTCTGGATTCAGTTCTGTTCATTCAGTGTGAACTTAGTGTGAATTGAATTCCATTAATTCAATTCAGATGATTTCACCCTTGGTGTAAGTGAATGGAAGAGAGACCTTTGTACTGTAGAATATGACAGGCAGTCATTGAATTTAGCTGTTCTTTTCCTTATGAAGAGTGACTATAACTTGTTCTTTTTCTGAGAGATGGAGTATTGAAAGCAAACTAATGGTTCTTCAGGCCCACTGGGTAATGGCAGCCAAATGGCAATAGGGCAATAAAATTGCTGGCATAGCAATTTGAGCAGTATGACCCTTGTGATAAGGAATTTGCCTATAAATTACACCTAAATAAAATAAGCATCATTGTCAGAGAAGGTGTGGAGTGAGATTGGAAAAGAAGTGTAAAATAAGTAAAATATTTGTATTCCCTCTTCTTTTATGGGCAGTTTGGGGGCCTGTGTAGGGCTTGTTTGACAACAGCATGGTTGGACAATGACATCCAGAAGCAGAAGAAGAAAGACTTCCTATGTGGTGTTATGGCTCAGAAGAAGTTAAGAATATCTCAGAGGTCCAGTGATTGACATCATCAAATGTACTTACTGTTCCAAAGCTCTTGTCTATCTCAAGCCTGTTTGGCAGCAGAGCCAAAGGTCAGAGAGAAATTAATCTGCTGTAAATGAAACTAAATGGATTTCAGGGTGCTGTTTGTGACAAGAGTAAGTGGTGGAAGACTTCAACATGCAAGGGCTGTAATTTAGAACTTGCTGGTGAATTGGGTCATCATCATATTTAAAATGAGGTGAACCTAATATTTCCAACAAAATAAGGATAACAAGCAAGACTGGTGTTTTTAGCAATTTATCCCCAGGGAAACTACTATCTAAATAACTAACTATTAATGTGCCTCTCCTGCCCCCTATCAAAAGGAATAAAAAGACTTATGCTCATATGAAAATAAAATATAGTTAATTGTTGTCATCCTAGATATCTCAACTCTGACTGAACCTCTGGTAATATATTCTATGTTCTCTAAAATTACTGATTCTTGAGTAGAAATTATGTTTGAGGAATACTCTGGGCTAGAGAAAAAAAATCTGATCCTGCTCCCAGATAGAAGATTTTGGGCAAGAAAATGTTTTTGTCATAGCATTATGACACCTGGTACAGGGATCCCTCAATTCCTTGGCTATTGACTGAGGTCATATCCTGCTTGATTCAATCTTCCCAGAGTTCTGAGTGCTTCTTATTCACTCCTTCTTCAGTATATTATTTAGTCCTCTGAAAAGTAATTAAGACACACTGATTTAATAAAAAGCTTTGTGTACTACCTACCTGAATGTGGTCCCAAGTATACATGTGTCTCTTTACATGAAGAAAACTGATTCTGGTTGAGATTTCTAGGTATTAGAAGGTATAAATAATCTCCTCTTGAAAGGAAGTGAAATAAATGGCTGTAATTGTAGTAGAGTTAGCTTTCTATTGAGAAACATATAATGATCCCAGCTTCTGAGGTGTCTGAGCCAAATGTGTGTGTATATAAAGGAATGTATATCTCAGTGCTTAGATGCTCAAGTGATGGATGCTTTGGGAGAAGATAAAGTAGCCAGGAAGGTATGAATAAATGTCTCACCAGTGCCTATCAATAGGCAGTGACTGCTGCTGACATGCTGTGTCTCAGTGGGGAAACTGTAAGGGCTTTAAGTAAAAACAATCATTGAATTTATGATGTCTGAGTCTATTAGTTGTATACTATTATTGACTGACATTAGATTAAAAAGCATGTCCTTATTACTCCCTCCTGTCATTAACTTGCCAGAAAAGGTCAATCAAAAACTATATTATTACTAAATTGTAGACTCACACATTTGTAGATGAAACAGGAATAAAGCCATGGAGGACTAGAGCCAAACTTTGGTCAGGCTCAGAGCCTAGTTTTGTTCTCACTCCCCATACTCTATAACGAGGCCAACTGCTCCCCATCCAGATACGTTGTGGCTTTGTCTATATTCTGTGCTAAAAACAAGTGGATTTGTCTTACTGTAGCTTTTCCCCAAATGCCTCAGGGTACCTCTGCACCGTGTAAGGAACCTGGATCTAAGCCTGCATTCGAGTTCCAACCTGCTGTCCATCAATGCAGAGCATGTGCAAGCCCACGGTGTGCTTGATCTAAGAGACAGAAGGAAAAGAGAGGGAATAAAGGCTTTATGCTCAAAGTGTATATTTATCTGTGTCATGGAGGGACCAGTCAACTGTGTTCAGCCTGTCTCTTTCTGTTATTTAATGTTTCCTGCAGCCATGGTGGTTGATCCACACCAAATAGTGGAGAAGATGCTGCCAAATCCTTCCTGAAAGAGCCTGACATCTGCTGCTGGAAAGCAGATGGGATCTGTAAGCAACCTGTCCTAAATCAACTCTCTGTCAGTAGACATCAGGAATCAAAGCCTCAAGCCAGAACATGGAAGGGTGGAGAGTGGGCAGGAAAAGAACTGGCCATCAACCTTTTTGCTGACATAAGCATCACAAAGGCAAACATAGTTTCAGTGATAGACCATCCTTGTATCTTCTCTGATTTCAGCAGTAGTTAGTCTGAAGCACCTGAACTTTTGTCCATGAACTCCTTTCTCAGAAACAGTATTGAGCTTAATAGAATGCCACTTTGCAGTGACTTCAGTATTTTGGAAGTCTTTACTTGGTGTTTAGTGTCATTGACATAAAATTGCATGACCAGAGGTGGGTAGGACTCCATTTATTCCTTTTCCAGGAATTTCTTAAAAAGGTCCTTCAGCTGCTGAATACTTAACAGTAAGATTTCAGAGCAAATCAAGCTTAGAGATGAAAATGGAAATTGTTCTTTGTCCACAGTGTGGGCTTACAGATACAGCAATAGGTTACTGACACAGACAGAGAAACAACTTGCACAAAAATGAAGCTTTGTTTCGATATTTTTTGGTACCTTTGCTTCCTTCCTTGGACAGAAAGATTCATCACAGTCTTTTGATTCAGAACAAAGCTCCTTACAAATATCAAATTTATGACTTTTCTTTCAGGAATAATGTCATTGTTTTGGCCTTGTACCTTCCTCCCTCTCTTTCCTTATTCCCAAGTAACCTTCTAGAAATCATCTGGGTTAGTGTGTTTTTATTCTTGGACCCTTGCACGCCTAAGGGAATTGAGTCACAAATGTCTTGTGTTCACAAAATTGGTGGAATAATGCCCAAGCTTTTAAGATACAGCTTGGCAGCTTTTAAAAGGGCATAAGTAAAGGCATAAAACATTGGATGAGGTTTCCAGAGGGATTTGAGAAAGTGATTCCTAAGTGAGCTTAGAGAATTTAAAGAATATTCTGACATTCATTTTTTGTATCACAAAGATACAGAATGATGAGCCATTGCACATATATTTAAGCATCTTTAAGTGTGCTTCAGAATATATGTTATTCTGTTCCTGCTGGAAAGGGGAGTGTGTGTGTGTGTGATTCCAGAACAGGCTCATCTTTAAAGTAAAACTCAGGAATGTCATGTGGCAGAAGAGGGAGTTAGGAAAAGAGTTTGACATCGTAGTGGGAGAGAAGGAAGGGCTGTTTGCTCTTTGTGGAGGAGTTCAAAGGTTCAAGAACTGTTTAGGCATTTGGAAATATTGGTCTTGTTCTACAGACCAAAATCAGGGAGACACAGTTAATGTATGACCATGCATCCTGAAAGTGAGCTGGAGGACAGGTTTTACACAGGAACAATTTCTGTTTCTTAACATGTAAAACCAAATCAAGAGGAAAAGGTGTGCCGACATTAATGTTTACTACATGATCATTCTGAGTCCTTTACATCCATCCTACTCTCTGCGCTTTGCTCCAAGATATCTGTATCTCTTTAGATCTCAGATTCTCTTCCTGGCAACTTTGGAAAAAAGTTAAGTTTTTGAAACTAATCTTAAGGATTTTTATCTCTTTTAAATATCGTATCTCTAGTCTGCTGTGTTTCAGAAGTGTCACACGAAATCCTGAAGTGAAGAGTGAGAACACCAAGCTCTGCATAATGCAGGTGCCCAGGAGAGCAGTAGGCAGGCTGGTTGCTATAACAGCTTGTAGCTGTAGAACATCTTCCATTGCAGAAAAGATCCCAAATCTCTTTATGGACTCAGTTGAGAGAAGGTAAAATGCTCTATGGACAAGTTGGGAAAAGCTGAAAGCGGCAAAGTACTGGGTTTAACTTGGTATCTAGGATAAACAGTCCTGACCTACTAAGTACTCTGTATGCATAGATGAGAAAGATAGTCAGAGTTCTTCTGCTTATTTCTAGACAGTCTTTTAACATCTGTGAAATAGGGATAGCAATTTCTCTCTTTTCAGTAGCACTGGTGCAGAAGAATCATGTAACATGGCTAGAAACCCTATGGCTTAGGAAGTTTAGTTCACAGTACTCATCAGCTATTGTGCTTCTGTATAGAAGGCAGCTATGTTAGGTGAAAGATCAGATGACAACTGGCACCCTGCACTGTGTGCAGCTTATTTTCCTTTTGGAAATTATGGAGAGGTTTGTCCCTTTGGCTTTAATAGCCATGACTGAAGTGATCCAATTTGAGAAACATGGATGGGAAACATTGTTGGAGTGGTCAGGCATAAAACCACTGCGAATTTTGGGACAAGTTTATGACATCCTTAAGATTTCTTAAGACATCAGAGGTACTTGCTGTATTCTTATCAGAAAATAATTTCCCTTGCAGTGTGAAAATGCTTTGCATATCAAGACTCATCTTTCCTGGGAGCTTTATCAGTTATCTAAAGGAAAAAAATAATGGCTAATATCAAGACTGCTGTTGGAGTAATCCTGGGCAGTATTAACTTGACAGAACTGTAACATAAGGTTTTTTATTGAAAAAGGAGGAGTGGTTATATTTTAAATCTTCTTCACCTGCCACCCTAATACTTAATAGGATTCAGACTGAGGCAGTTTATATTGCACTATGATTCTAATATGTAGATTCTTTTTATTTCTGGAGGTTTCTAGGAAAGAATTGGACAAAAATTGCTAAATACTTTATGTATGCCATGCCTTTTGGTAGCTGGTGGGATGAGCTGACCTTGCAGGCTCCATTTCATAGTAATTGCTGTGAATTGACAGCTCTGTGATTCACCTGAAACTGCTAGGTAGCCAAGAGTGCTGCTCTCAGTTTTAAGAGTTGAACACAAAATATGGTTTGCATGACTAATATGCTTATCTAGATGTGTTACCTCCTGCAGCAAAACTTATAAATGCATGGACTAATTTTTATTAAATATCAAAAATGGTTTCCTTTGTATATATTTTGTTATAAAAATAATGGAGTAGTTTTCTCAAGTTTCCAATAGAAATGATCTTTCCTTTTTTCCATCCACCTTTATTCCAATGACAAATGGTTAATTTCCTAATTTCCCAACACCTATAAAGATTTCTAGAAGCTTTTCCCATTTTTTTTCTCTCCTTTTGTTTCTTGCATTTTCAGTAATAGAAGTTCCCTTTCAATGTAAGTTGAAATGTATGATCTTTGGCAAAAAGGAAGCCAGTCCTGTTTTAGAATAGGGTGGTCTCTGAGATGCCTGGTAGATCACCGCACTGCAGAGTAGTACTTAGGTTGACAGAATGCAGCCTGGAACAGAGGACTGGGGGGAAATTCTGGCTCAGCAGGATGTGTTCCCTACCATTCCAGACAACCACATCACATAATCCCTTTCATAAGTTTATCAAGCCTCATCTTTAAACTAATTAGGTCGTTTGCTCTCACTATCCTTGTTGGAAAGCAGTTCCAGAGCATCGCTCCTCTGATGGTTAGAAACCTTTTTCTAATTCCCAAATCAAATTTATTCATGGTCAATTTATACTTATTTGTCCTTGTGCAACATTGTCCTTTATTTTAAATGCTTCTTTTCTCCTTGATATTTACTGTGGGGATGTAGCTAGCAATCCTATCTTTGTGAAGCTTTTTTCCATTTTGCCAGCCAGACAGAGCAAGCTCTTATTTCTTGCATAATAGAGGAATTTGGTAATATCTCTCTGGCTCCAGGTATTGTTTTCCACATTTGGAATACAGGTGTAGGGAATGGTACCCTCCTCTTCATGCTGAGCTTCCCTACAGCCTTGTTAATGGCAATGCTACCCTTTTCCCTGATTTTTGAACATCCTTCTTGACACCTTTTTTTTTACTACTGGAAACAACACTATAGCAACACACTGAGATTAAGTCACTTTCCTTTCCTTTTTGCACATGGAGAAAGGCATGAAATCGTACCTTACACAAACAGTTTGGAACAGGGACACCCTTGGAGGTGCACTTCAAAATGTCACAATGCATCCAGTCACACGAAGCCCACTAGATGACCACCAGCTTTCCAAGCATTCTCCAAATTTGTGAAGACGTACATGAATCTTGAATGCTCACCAAAATCAGAACAAATGGTAGCTGCAAGTTTCTCTGTCTTTGCCCTTTCATTCACAATGTGATACACAGTACAGAACCATGTGTAAGGGGAAAGACCGGTGTCATGTAGCACTTCCTGGTGTGCAACGTGAGCTGCAAGTAAAGCCCTCACAAATGGAGTTCTTCTGGGGACACAAAGTTCCATGAGTTTGCAGGAATCATAGCCAAAGGGGCTATGATATGACTGCAGGGCATTCTCTCAAAAACTGTGAAAGTCTTAGACATGGAAATGCCGAGCAGATGAAAGACTTTGTGGACACCTGGCTGTACTCCATGGAGGGCAAAGACAAGAGGTAGAGTAACACAGTCATTAGCTAGTCCAGCATGTCAGCAGGCTGTTACTGGGGAGGGTTTTTCAGCAGTTGGACAGACTTGTCCATGAGACATCAAATCTTGTTTTAACATACCTTGATGTTGAACTGCCTGAGTTATCGATGCTAAATTTTATCTGTTTTGCTGTTGAGCTTGGTAAGGCAATTTCAAACTGCAACATTCATCTACAAAACATGTCCTCATGATCTTGGGGCATGGAATTCTTACAGCATGCATCCTGATGAGAAGCAGTTCTGAAATCTTTTTGTAGAGAGAGGAGAGGGGAAAAAAAGTACTGCATGATTAGAGTCTGAGTTATTTGAAGAAGTGTCGCATGCGTGTCAGAGGTTAGGAAGAAGATGTGGGCCTTTGAAAGACATCCCGCACCTTTCCTACTTAATAATAGCTGGATAAGAAGTTTCTGGTTTTGCCTTTTTTGTCCCTTTCCCAAGGTAAGAATTCCTGCTGCCTTAGCTATAAAGTGTTCTGCGTGTCCTGATAAACCTAATCTGTTGCAATTAAATCATATCACACATTTCAATTCACATGAAGAATTGCTTCAGTCTTACTGGAGAAACTGGCTGCATTGGATTTATTTTGATCAGGATGATGATCTGCTGTACAAGAGTGGAACAAAAACAGTCCAGTGAGAGAAGCTAAAGTACAAGGAATGGAAAAATATTGTACAATCATGTAACTGACATCTTCTATAAAGCATACATATATTAACATAGTTTTTCTATAGAGCAATTTAAATTCTGCTGTTTCCTGTCTTCTAATTTCCATTTTTTAAAAAATTACCTCAAAACCTTGTATTTTCACTTTTGAAAATGAAAGGATCTTGCAGAGATTTTACAGTCCTTGTCCAAGGGGTGAAAAGAGTGTATGTAAGGTTTCTTTATTTTTCTGGGGGTCGGAGAAATATTATTTAGCATTCCTGTGGGTATTGTCCCATTATCATGCAGAATATATTATCATGAGAAATTTATTTTATCAGGAGAGGTAGATTAGAGAGGAAATTCTGTGATAAATTAGTTCCCTATTGAGCAATGTTGTTTCACAGGAACCAAAATATTTGAGAAATTCTTCAACTCAAAGATTCTGTTTTAAATGTATAAATGGGTTGGTAAGATACTGGGAGACCTGTATGACACTTCTATATCTATAACCTCTTGAGTCACCTTTTAGACTGCTCCATAAAATCAGATTATAGGCAGTTCTGGAAGTAGACTCCTATTATGAACATTTTTAAACATTCTTAAGTGTTTAAACATTCTTAAATGTGTGAAGCTTACTACTACTTTTCCTGGAAATCTTACTCACTATAAATGATAAGAAAACTCACAATACAAACAGTCAAGCACCCTTAAATCTGTTTACAGGGGAAGAAAAATAAATTAAAAAAAAAACGCAAATAGAAATATTGAAACAGCAAATGGCTGTGGAAACTGAAAGATTTGGTTTCATCAAGTGATTACTGAATATGCAGAGAACCCATTTGAACCAGAAGTCCCTGAGCCACAAGGCTGAAATTTGAGAAGAATACCCAGAGGAGGCATGATGCACATCTTCTGCTTGTCATCTTTCCAGGGCCTCTGCTTCTGGCCACCACTGGAGTGACGATATTGAAAAAAGTGGACTTTATCTGAATGAATATATCCTTATATAATGTTCTAGTCCACCACTTTTGAATTCAACGTTAGTTGTTCTTCGGGATTTTTAAACTCTGCTTTCCTACTTTCTGACATCAGCAGGGATTCTCCAGTGAGTTGTAGTCTCCCAGAGACGCACAGCAGCTGGGTCACTATTTTTAGCTTTCTTGATAGGAAAAAAATAGTAAAATGTAACCACGTATTTGATGTGTGTCTGCTTTCAGGCATCCACTATCCACTGATTCATTGACTGGTAACAGGAAAAATTCTGGTAGGTCACTGTATTCATGAGGTAGCCTAGAAAGTTTCTTTCATCTGTCTTTTAATGTCTTGGTCAAAATGGCTTCCAACAGTCTCTTTTGAAGAGACAGCTCTACAGTCTGAATACTTCCCCACTGGGAACTATTTGCTGGTACTGTGTTGGTACAGATATGCCTTTCTGTTCATTTCTGGCCTAGAACTTCTCAATCTATACTAAAATACCAAGACGTCTTATTAAACTTTTATTAAAAAAAAAAAGGAAATTATAATAGGCTCTGTGTGTGTGTGTGTGTGATTGAGTCTCAGTTTTTTCTCTGAAATTAATATTTACAAAATAATAAAAAAAATTATACTCTCAGGAAAATTTAGTGACTGGCTGGTTGCTCAGCTCTGTCCAACCCCTTGAAAATTACTGGCATTTGCCCAGCTGACCATGGATGGAATGGTATTTTAATGCAAATTTTATCACAGTCCATTGACATTCTGATTTCTTTTTACCAGGAAAGGCTATGGAAACTGTTTTCTTAAAAAAATAGCTTTTTCTTGGGTTAGGCAATGTGTTAAACTTCTGGACAGAGCCATTAAAGTTAGAAATAGGAAGAAGGGGGAAAATGGAAGCCCTCTTGGATTAGTATTAGCTTTTGTTTATGGTTTCAAGTCACTTAAGTAATAAAAGTTCCATGAAGGACTGATTTGCTCTAATGGCTGGGAGAGACAGTTAGTAATGTTTACTTTTACCTTCTGTAGGGTCATAAATTTCCATCTTATAGCTTGAATTGTCCTAAATGGCATAAGAATTTGTAGTTGTGATTCTCTTCCAGGATTGCAAGAATTTCTCCTCCTTATGTCTTTCAGTGGATTAAGAAGACAAAAACCTTACAGTCAGAACAGTCAGATGGAACAGTGACAAAGAAAGGTGTTGGAAAATTACTGAGTTAAAAGTTTGCACTAAGAAGAACCCTATGTCCTTCCATATTGAATTAACTCTTCTGCCTTTTGCCTCCCTGCTTTTTTCTCCACCCCTGCTTCCAACACACACAGACATAGACACCCCTCAAACATGCTTACAAGATTAATCCACTATTGCCCTTGAATTTGTATGATCTCAAAAGCCCCAGGTTATATGGTCATGCACTACACTCATGAAAATAAATGCCAATAAAAAATTAAATATATTCCAGACTAACAGGTTGTTTAGACACAAAAGCCACTTTGAGGCTGTGCGGGAGGAACAAACACCAATATTCTGAACAGTTAGGGAGCATTCCTAAATCTCAGGCTAAGTGTTCTAATGGTGAATTTCCTGTTGTTACCCCCAGATATTGTTCCCTGGTAACATTCTGAACAACTTTTGTCCAAGCCTTATGCTTATACCTCCAACACTTGCAGCCCATTATCATCTATCCCCCTGAGTCATCATTTATCCAAGTCATACACATTTACTCAATCTTCCCTTGTAAGCCAGCCCTCCCAGTCCATTATGAATTTCTATTACTCATCTCTGAAATTCATCTTTTCTTTTCCTTTCTTTTTTTCCTTCTGTGTGTTTCTGAGTACTTTTAGGTTATTAGAGCAGACAGGATCATTTTAGATGTGAATTTTCTATTGACACCAAAGAGAGGAGGTGTTTGGTCTGGAAAAGACACACGCACTATTGTATGTGATATTATCCACTGTCATCTGAAAATGTCTTTTGACATTACTGCTTTTCAGCTTCATTTGTCCTGTTGAGTGCTTGCCTCTGTGACTATTCTTTACTGGTATTTCTAGAGCTGAACCATGCAAGGTTTTAGGCATGGATAGTACTCCCCAGCAGGGATTCAGGTGACTGACCACACTATTAAGGGGCTCAGCACCCTCTAGGACCTGTTGCAACTTATTTTCCCTTCCTCTTGATGGGTGAAATTTTCTTTGCTGTGCTGTTTAAATTTTATATCAAAACTTCTGCTTTGCTCGATAGTTCTTCTACAACTGACATTTATCATGCACATTCCTCGTGCCAGCCCTTAATGTTTTGTGGTCTACACTGTTCTTCATCTAACAAGAGTTCAGTTCCCAAAACAACAACAACAACAAAAAAAACCAACTTGTATAAGCTGTTTCAAATATTTGATTGAAACAATTTACTATAAACTCAGCCATCACTAATTTTTAAGTTGATCAACAAAAGATGGGATCAAAATATGTCTCTGGTAGTTGATTACTACACACTTTTCCTTCTGTTCGCTTTGTGTCAGGAAATTGTACCTCCTTTACTTCAGCCTGACAAGAATCCTTTTTAAACCCAATGCTTTGAAGCTTGTAAATTGCACAGATCTTGTTTTAATTAAATCCACTTTCTTTTTCAGCTCAAAGATTACATCCTTATACCTTTTGTAAAAATAAGAAGTCTTAGGCTTAAATTCACACAGTTTGTTTTAAACTTGTTTCTAAGGAACTTTTTCCCACAGTAGTCATTGTGAAAATGCACCTGGATACAAGGGACTATTGTGTTTTCCCAGGTTGCCATTTTGAGGTAATCTACTGGGGATGTAATGTATTTGTGAGTCTGCACAGGATTGTGCCCATGTTCAAGAAAAACAGACTGATAGGTGTTCATAGCTCTAGGTGGGGTCTTGGGAGATTTTGGATTCAAGATTGACCCTTACTACAAATTCTTTGTGTGGTTTTGGACAGGTCTTCATTCAGTGTCTGCTTGCCTTGTTAGGTTCCTAAGTTACTTATGCATGAGCCAGGCTCTTAAAGGAAGCTTGTACTGTGCAAAGATGACTCAGCTTAGAGCTTTTTGCCAGAGAGGTGGTGGAGGCCCTTGCTTTTGGGACAAACCTCTTTCCCTTGTGTAATAACTGATTAGACCAATTGATAGGATGTTTGAGAAACCCTCTCCATCTTTCTCCTGCCATGCTCCCAGAGCATCTCATTTCACCTCCTGTTCTCATGCACACACACAGACTATACCTCATGGTTCTCAGCCCTAAGTAGATAGAGGTTTGTTGATTAAGAAGATTAGTCATCCCTGGAATCTTTCAGAATTTGATCCTTCTTCATACCATTCTGCTACCTACACTTAAAGAATAAGCCAAATTGAGAAAGAAGGATAAAGAGAAAGAAATAGGTGATAAGACACAATACTTATTTGCTCCCAACATCTCTTAAAGGATAGAAGAAGCTATTCAAAGTCAAAACATATGGAAAACAGCATCTGGTTATGAGAGCTTGGATGTTAATTGTTCTGACAGCTGAAATTTGTCTCCAGAAATCTCATGAAGCCAGCTGGTATTGTAGAGTTTTCTCTGGCTCTTATTGAGACTCTTACAAGTTTCTGGAGACTTCTAGTCTCAGGGTGATCATCTTGTAGGAGCAGCTGCTGCTTAAAGATTTTCATTTCTATATCAGCTGGAATCAAGAAATAAATTCTTTGTGGTTTTGGATTTGTTTTTGTAAAATAAAAATCTTAAGGTGGCTACAGATGCAGTTTCCTGAATTCAAACTTTACAAGACCTTTTGGAACTTATCAGAGAGGTTTTAATGTTGTCCAGTTTATGGTTATCTCATATGTAGTGTGGAGAAAAACTTAAAAACTGTGAGTAATAAGGTTGATTTTGAGAGGTACTTTAAGATTCCATTTTGAATCTGAATTTCCTGAATCAGAAAAATGCGGGCTGGCAAACTCGGTAGGAGCAGTAACTCTACAGAGATAATTATGATGGTTTGTTTCTGAATGGGCTAGGAGTTGTCTAATAATAGGTCTTTTCTGCAGTTGTTTTAGTGCCTTTTTCTTTCAACCTTGAGCTGAAAATGTCAGAAATCTATATTAACACTTGTGCCCTGTCTGAGAGAATAAAGAATATGAGGTTATTTAGAGAGCCAACGAGTCTGTATTTAGAACAAGCTACTTACATGTTTCTGAGACAAAAGCATAAATAACTAATCATTTGATGATGCTATCAACAAGATGTTTGCTGCATGGCCCTGACATTTTTTTAAGGGTGAAAATACCAACTTTTCTTATGCAAAAGTACAAACACATTTCCCGCACATAGACTTGATGTTATTTTCCAAGAAATGTCGGTTCCTCACCCTTGCAAAAGATAATGAGCAGTAAAAGAAAAAAAAAAAAGGAAAAAAAAGCCAAATCAAAACCACTCTATATAGATGCAGAAAAGAAACGCTTGGCCACAGCTGTAAATAGCAGAGCAGTATAATTAATTTAGAGATGGTTTTGCTTTAGCTTTTTTTTGCTAAGATTCAAGACATTCAAAGTGATTGTTGTTTAACAGTAGCATAACCTCTGGAGATTAGTTGAATATTCTTGAAGAAGTCTCCCCAAAATAAGTGAATCCAAAATCAAAACAAAATGAAGAAGAGGAAAAGTTTCTGAAAGAGCTAAATGTTTTAGAAAATTCACTGAGTTATTCATATGCTGCTAACAATAGAAAGAACTCAGAAGGCAGGACCCAGAACAGCAGGTACATAGTCTAATTAATGCATGTACTCAAAGGAGGTTTAACCCATAACATTCTAAATTTAAGTGTTACTTTTTCAAGAGCAAGATTATATTCTCCTGACTTTCACTAATGAATCACAAAACACAGCCCCTCCTACCCGAACTTTTATATATTTTTCTTTATCACCTCATTGCAAACAAGAAATCTTGAAGATTTCAAGCTATTTTTTTGTTTCCTGAGGCTGCAATGTAAAATGGGTAACACAATTATATTGCATTTTCTTTGAAATAATAGGTAGGTTGAAGTGAGTCATGATTAGAAATGATCAGGATTTTAACTCAAACTTGATTGCAGCCTCATGGAGTAGAAGCTGGAATCTACTTATTCTCATTCTCACATGAGTGATCTCCAGAGTTTGTTCATGAATTTCTCATCAATGACAGAGTTCTGAAATGCTGGGAACACTGTTGCTTGGTCTAGAAAACCACTTGACTATTACTTTCACTTTAAATCTGTCTTTATTTTAAATCAAAAGTGTGCCCTAATTGTTTTATTAATAGGGACTGAAGGCATACGCCTCTCCTTACAACATGGAGTCCACAGGTATTATGCAACAAGTAAGAAATTGAAGTGAGTCTGTCTGATCTGTTTAAAATAAGTTTTCTACTGTAACTGAAAGCTTTAAATATTTCTAGGCCTTATAAGGCACAGCAGCACTCTCTGTGGTAGACAACTATCTTAACCAGTAATCTACAATGTGATTTCTTTAATAGGGAACATATTAATTGGCCATTTCTTGTGTGTCTGGAAATTAGACACCTATACTGGGAAGAAAATGTTCTGGACAGTCAGAATTGCAGCAACTTGAGCAGTGAGTCTTCTGTTGACTTGGCTAGGATGATCAAAAATTATCTCAGAAGTTTCAGAATGGAACTCAAAGCTGAAACATTGGCAGTCATGAGAGAACAGAACTTGGTACATAGTACATCAAATCAATCGTTCATTCTGCTCCTTGTTTTGAGTGTATCAGTCAGTGAAAGATCATTCAAAGCAATTTTGCAAGGAACTTTTAAGACCCCCAGAAAAAGATCTATGTGTGAATCAGAGCCAGAAACTGTTCCCCCCATCCTGGGGAAGAAAGTTTGACAGATCAAAAGCCTTCCAGTTTTGCAGTGGTATGGAGGCAAGGTATTAGTAGTGTTACTAAAAAAATAAACATGAAGCCTTGGGGGTCTGCCAGTGACAATGTGCTCACCTGTGTCAAAGCTCTGAACTTGAAACCCTGTTTGCCTGATCCAGATTAGAGCCCAGATTACTGGCTATCCTGGGAAAAATTACTCTTGCTGTAGGATCTTGTCAGAAATGGTATCATAGGGCTGAGATTCTTGGCGACCTATTTCGTTAAAAAATTCTGTGAGAAATTCTGACTTTCAAAACTGATGCCTTCATTTAAAAACTGCTTGTTATCAAATATCAGGATAAAAGCATTGTCTATGTTGTTGAAATACACATACCAACAGACACTCAGGTCTCTGCTGCCTGCCTGGAAACTGCTAAATATAATTAAACACTGCTTACACTGAGGACTGATTCTGATCTGGACTGTGCATATGAATGTCTCATTTTGAACTATCATAAATGCATTTTAAGTGAGCTAGAATTCTGTAAATATGGTTAACTTCTGCATTTGCAGATTTGGCCTCTTAATTTGTTTTTTAGTATTAGTTCATGGGTGTATATGAGTGGGTCTTTTGTATGCTTTTAACACAGAGAACCCTATGAAATTATCTATACTAGGAATATTACAGCATCAAAATAGTTAATGAAAAACAGCATAAGAGGGAAAAGAAAATTAGCATTCCACACAGCAGGGCATTTCGGATGTTAATCTGCCTTGCAGTATAATTGACAGGTAAGCTGATATCTGGAAAGATTTTTATTCCTATCTTTTTCTCTAAACAGTTAGTGTTCAGTTGTTGTGCAGCAGGGGAGATGGAGAAAAGAAAGTTCTAGCCAACTGAATGTTCTTTACCAGGAAAGATGTTAACTTTTGTCAGAAGGTAGTTAATCACTGAGAGAGAAACAGATGAATAAATTGGATAAAACATTTCCAGTTCCAAAAGTCTTTATTGATTGTGTCTTCCTCAAGAAAATTCAGCTCAATCTCTGAAACCCTCAAGTGATTAAACCTTGGGCAGTCCACTGTAGACAGAGCAAATGAGAATTGTTTCAAAACCAGACATGTAGAGCTAGGATAGTTAAAGTGAAAAAAGATTTCTTTTACACTTTGAAATCCTAGCTGGGAGACATAACCTGAAATGCTGATTTTAAGACAAGAGTTTTCTTAAGTATCATCATCTTCCTCTATATATCAGATCTCTGAATTTTGAAGCAATGAAATTCTTTATTTTCAGAGAAGGAACTCTCTTAAAACACAAACCTAGAGTCTGGAAAATGGGGCACAGATCTCTGGTCCACCACAGATGACTAGTATATCTTAGTCTATTTTTTTTCAAAGGTAATTAGGGCACAGAGAACTTGAGACATCACTAAACAAGAGGCTTAGACCCTAGACCACTTGAGAGTTTCTATTTTTTTTTCCAGCAATGTGAACGTTTTGCCTTCCAACCAGCTCCTCTAGAAGACTGTAGCTCTTCTTGAGTTAGAGCATGGCCACTAGCCTGTGACACAAGGTATGCAGAATTACTAGTCTCCTCCATTTTCAGTATACAGCATGAGGATCTTGGACAGTTGTGCTTGGATTGCAGTTTGCTTTCTGAAACACCATAGTAGTCTGCTGGAGTAAAGCCCTTGGTTTCTCTGCTTTGGGGTTTTAGGGTGTGAGGTACACTGCAGATGGTAGGGGACAACATAGACACTATGAGCTGATCTGTGCTTTTGCTTCTGTTACAGAAGACACTCTTGTTCACTAGAATTCTAACATAACACAACACAGAAAGGCCAATTAAGGAAATCCTCACTGTTAACTAATATATTTGTAACTAAAAGCAAGAAGGTATCTGACACAAAGGAGAAAAACCAACAAAAATAACAGACAGCCTTGTAGAAGTTTTATCCTTTTTTGGGCAATGATTCTGATTTTAGTTACACTCACAAGTATTGGAAGGGCTGTAGTTTCAGAAGTTATCACCTGTCAGCCAAGCTGTGATAACTGGTTGAGTGCATACGCTATAGTCACAAAGTTTGTGAATTAAAAGTTGGCTTAGATCACTTGAGGCAGGCTTCAGAATGCCTGGGGTTATCCTAACTGTTCTGGATTATCGTGGCTGAGGTCAGCATATGAGCCAAGAATTCTTTCAAGAGAGGCAATGGATTAGGGTTCAAATCATCAATGTACTTTCACCACTTTGTTCTAACTCCCCTGCCATGGACAGTTCTACCTTCTGCTAGACCAAGGCACCGAGCCTCACCCAATCTAGCCTTGAACATTGCCAGGGATGAGGCGTCCACATCTTCTTTGGGCAACTTGTTACAGTGCCTCATCACTTCCACAGTGAAAGATTTCTTCTTAATGTCTGATCCAAATCTACCCCCTTCAAGTTTTAAGTCATCTTTCCCCTTGTTCTATCACTTCATGGCCTTATAAATAGTCCCTCTCCTGCTCTCTTGCAGCTCCTTAAGTTAGATGTCTCCAGAGCTTTCTTTTCTCCAAGCTGAACAAACTCACTCTCTCAACTTTTCTTTAAAGAGAGGTGCCCCAGGTCCTCCAGTCCTCTTTGTGGTCTCCTCTGGACACTCTCCAACAGTTCCATATCTTTCGTAAGATTGTGACTCCAGAAATGAAAGCAGTACTGCAAGTAGGATCTCACAAAGGTGGCCTAGAGGGGAAAATCAACTCCCTCAGCCTGATGGACACAATTATTTTGCTGCAGCCCAGGACATTTTTGGCTTTCTGAGCTGTCAGTGTGCATTGCTGACATCAATCACAATTCCAAGTTCTTCTTGGCAAGGCTTCTCTCAATATATTCTCTCCCCAGTCTGTATTTGTGCTTGTGTTTGTCCCAAAATAGATAAAGGACTTTGCACTTGGTCCTGTTGAACTTCACAAGATTTGCATGGGACCACCTCTCAAGCCTGTCAAGATCCCTCTGGATGGCATCTCTTCCCTCCAGAGTGTCTACTGCTCCACAAACCAAGTTTCTGTTTCGAGGTAAACCTGTTGCAGGTGCTCTGAAACCCAGTGTCCATGTTGCCAGCAAAGATGTATAACAGCACCAGTTCAAATACTCAGTCCTGAGGAACAGGAACACCACTTGTCATTGTTCTGCTTGGACATCGAGCCATTGGCAACAACCCTTTGAATGTGGTATCCAGCCAAATCCACTGGCCCATTCCTGAAATCAGTTTTTCTTCATTTTTGAGATAAGGATGTTTTGTGAGACGGCGTCAAATGCTTTGCACAAATCCAGGCAGACAGTGTTAGCTGCTTTCCCCTTTTCCACCAGTCCTACAATCCTGTTGTAGAAGGCCCACGAGTCTGCCAGGCACAATTTGCCATTTGTGAAGCCATGCTGACTGTCACTAAGCACATCCTTATTTTCCCCGTTGCCCAGGAGGCTCTGCTCCATGGTTTTATCCAACCTGGCCTGTAGTTCCCTGGGTCTTTGTAGTTTCTTTTTTAAAAATAGGGGGTTTTTTCCTCTTTTCCAATCAGTGTGTACTTTGGTCTCCCAAGTATGATGGACAGTGGCTTAACCCCTTCACCTGTCTGTTCTCTCTGGACCCATAGATTCATCTCATCGGGTTCCAAAGACCTGTGCATTTTGAAGTTCCTTAGATGGACTCAAACCTGATCTTCTTCTAAACTGGGTTGTTGTCCTGTCCCCCAGGTCCCACCTTTGCCTTTTTCAACTCAGGCTGTGTGACTGGCTCTCACTTTTCAGAACTATTCTATTAAGTTCACAGTGTATCTCCTGGCAGTTTTGCTCCCTAGGCTTGTGCAAAATTTTCTGAAGACTTATTATGAAGTCGAAGTTAACATAACCCCAATCATTATCCATCTGTATCTCATAAAATTATTATTTTACACTATTGAATTCTCTGGAGATAAAATTAAAATAGAGCTTTTGTAATTTCTTTTCCACCTCAAGCTTTTGTTTTTGTTTCCCACCATCTCTTTAACAATCTTGTTTCCCAGGAGACAACTTCATATGTCCTCATGCTTCCAAGACACTGTAATTCAATAGGTTCAGAGT
This sequence comes from Cettia cetti, assembly GCA_013401135.1. Classification (NCBI taxonomy): domain Eukaryota; kingdom Metazoa; phylum Chordata; class Aves; order Passeriformes; family Sylviidae; genus Cettia; species Cettia cetti. The sequence continues at coordinate 74,172 of VZUI01088254.1, read as the reverse complement.
TAATTGGCAGGTGGGAGTTTCCAGATGTTTATGTGCTTGCCCAAAAAGCTGTCCACTCGTAGCATATAAACAGCTGGAAAGACACAATCTAAACACAACATTTTTTAGCTGATTGACATATGGCTGGAAGGCATGGTGTATTTGAGAAAAATGCAATTGAAATTAGGAACAGTTTGGACCAAGCCTTTCATTATCAATAATTATTCAATTAGCATTTTTGTTCAAGTTGCGATATAATTCACAAGCACTGTGCTAACTGAGTCATTACCACCAGAGGAGTTGAGGATAGAAATAATGCATTGCTTTTACACTATCTTTACTTAAGAGATATGTTGAGAAGTGTTCATTATACTGCTGAACTTGGGTAATACAAAGGGAATTGATGGTGCAAATGTTTTGTAATGGAATATGAAGCCTTCCATCCAGAAATCATATTCACACCCAGACCAAACAGCTGATGGCAAGTGAGCGGTCAAGATGAGCTACTTAGGAGTTTACGAGTTTATGAAAACCTTCTTTTACCCTGTGAAAGAAGTGGTTCCGTACACAATCATGAGGTTCAGCAGGGAAAGCTAATTGTTCTGAAATTGTGTTCCATCTGGGAAATCAAAACAAAAAGAAGGGGAAAAAAAATATACAAAACCCCCCACAATTTTCCCTCATTTTCTTTTCTCTGCAAAAAAACCCCAACATAGCTATTTCATATGACATTATTTCAAGACTCAGTTGTTTAGGGTGCTGTATTCCATAGTGTTAACCTGAGTGTCTAGTGTTGTGTTTTCTAAGCAACATTCTCCAGAAGGAGGAGCCTTGTGGAGGAGTCATATGGAGGCACATTGAAAGAGGTAGCCTAGGAAAAGTAACAACTTAAAGAGGTTTTACAGTTGTCATTCCATTAAACATCACAGTACAAAGTAGAGATCAATTTTGATGTTTCAAGGAGGTGGTTAGAGTGGTACAAGAAAGACTATTACATTTCATCCTAATGCAGAAGGAGATGAAATACCGAAATTCTTGCAGGATGGAATAATAGATACATATGGTTTTATAAGAGGCCTCGTGTTTTTGAAAAATACTGTTTTAGCTGATGGCTAATGTTGCATATGTGCCTTAGAAAGCAATCTTGTGGTAAGGAAAGGGTAGGCAAAAAACCCCCATGAACTGTCCTTTTCAAGTTCAGGTTTGATGCCTGCTATGAACATTAATCTCTATTTCATTTGGCCACTGCTGGGATAGAACTTTTTACTGTCTTTAAGCAAACAAGATATTATTTTTCATAAAGATATTACTTTTTTACCCAACTCATGTGGGACTAATTGTAATTCTGTAATTGTGTGCATGATATATGAATGAAAAGGGAAAAAGAAACACTTCCACAGAGCATACATTTTGTCTCCGGAAAACAGGAGGGATTTTTTTTCTGATCGTATCAGAGGGTAGATTTCTTTTCAATTTCAAAGTCTTTTAGTCCATAGCACTGTGTTTATTTTATCAGTGATGACCGGACGTATTCTGAGTGCTGTTTTGGGGAGTTTGGTACTTCTACCACTTTTGACAACAGTTTTGGAGAGAACTTAATGGAACTTTCTCCCTGGTGAGAACTTACCTCTACACACAGACACAGTGTGGATTTTGGGCAGAAAATTTCCACTTTCAGAGAAGAGTTGTCTTCTGCTTACTCGGCCTGAATTATACTCATGGTACGGTAGGAGCTGCAGGACATTGTTACCCTGAACTGTCATCATGGCAATCAAAATGAGAAGAAAAATATAGCTATCATTATGAGAGCTTTACAGTGCATAGTTTATAACAGTGTGCTATGATGTGCCTAATTAGACTGTATCAGCTGCTCCATGTCTGCTGCTAAATGGAGACTCTCTTATTGTGTCTAGTAAATAGAGAGCTCTTAGCCTGTGATTTAGCACTGAAACTAAATTTAAGAATAGTTTCCCATTTGATTATCAGGCTATGGATAACGTTTAAGGACCCTTTTCAATCCATTACTTCTGCTAGTTGTAAACTCTCTGCCACAATTTCTTCCTATTCTTTGGTGGATACAGGCTAACTAAAAACTCATCCCCTTAAAGTTAGAGGGGAACAACTCAAAATAATTCCAAGCATGCAAACTTTTGATGATGTTCAGTCTCATTTTTTGATTGTCACCTTCTGCGTTTGAATCTCATAATAAATGTGGTTGGCTTAAATAAACAGAAAGTAACAAGACCTCCAGAAAGTAATACAGGATAATAAATAGTGAAAAAATTGTTCTTTTTCATGCCATATCACAGCTTCTTTGTGAGAGAAGTAGGGTGACTTCCACAGGACAATCTTTTAGAAAAAAAAAGTAAATTTATAGAAAAAAGTCTCGTTTTCGTGTATGTACTAATTTACAAAAGCCATGCAAAAGTGTGCATTTCTTTAGTGATATTATCTAAAGAAACCATTTGGAAAAAACAGTGAACATTTAATGGACAAAATGCTCACAGTGACAATCAAAGTTGAAAAGAAGTTTACAGTCTACTATTTACTCACCTGTTTACATACTTTATATTCTTGGAGAGAGGGTGGGTGGATCAAGATGAGGTTATGGGACTTGTTTGTTTCTTTGGTAGTCTCTCTGTACCTGTGCTGCTCTTGAAAGATATTCTCAGTTTGAGGGACATGCTGCCAGATCTTTGAAAGATATGATACCTCCATTTCAGGGAGCTGGAGACATTCTGTAGTCATTTCAGAGAAAATGTCTTCTGCATAACAAGCACTCCTTTTTTTTGCTGCAGGAACTGGCAGGTTTTCAGTATACTGCAGTAAGAAGAAATAATTTGATCATATCAGACACACAACTGGAGTAAGATATTGCAACATCAACCAGTTTTACCAGAAGGGAAACAGAGGTGGGGAACAAAGGCACAGTAGGGTTCTACTTTGACAGAGCTTTCGGCTTTTGATAAGTTGAAAAGTTAATCTTAGGAAGAATCAGAGATGTAACCCATTAGTGCATCTCTGAAGTTCAAGTGATCTGTGGGTCAGGGATGTTTTGGAATAATTGGTTTTTGGCATGATTGTGTTTATGACTGGAAGCCAGTGAGTGCTTGCAGCAGCCAGTGTAGGGAGGTGGCTTTCTGGTGTGATGCAAAAAGAGCAAGGAGTTTTTGGTTCAGGTTTGGCTAAATAATAGAATTCTTCCTCTGCAGTGGGAAGTTCCAAGTCCTTGTATGACGTTTACTTAAAGAATTTGGTACTAAAGAAAGGAGTGAGATCTTTCAGCATATGGCAGAAAGGGGCTTTTTCCCAGTGCTGCTGCTGGAGCGGGATTGGGATCTCTCTTGCCATTGTGTGGAACCTTTGAGATCCAATCCTGTGCAGCCTTCTGCAACTGACACTTAAGCACGTGCGGATGGAAAAATAAGCACTCACAGATACACTGTTGCTCACTTTCCTCCTGGGTTCAGAGGAAGCTATGATAGCTTCATTTCTTGACTCTTCCTACTGACACACTAAGGAGAGAATTTTATGATTGATTTACTGGGAATGGGATGATGACAGGAAAGTGGTTTGTTCTATGTCTCAATTTCAGAAGGATCTTCTCTGAAATAATGCTGTTACCGAGATTTTTCTTTTCTTTGCAGGCTGTGCCTTCCTAACATACTGCGAAAGGGAGTCTGCTCTAAAGGCCCAGAGTGCACTGCATGAACAGAAGACACTGCCGGGGGTGAGTCCAGACTGATAACTTTTTGTTTTTCTTTTTCTTTTCAATGTAAAATAGGTTACATATGGTGTGCTCATCTCAGATTTGGAAGCATAAAATCTCTGTTTGTTTGGATGATTCACTATTTGCATTGTGCTAATAAAATCAAGATACCACCAACCCACCCAAATGGTTTCCATGCACAAAACTAAAAGCTTGTTGCCCTTATTGGGAGTCAGGAAAACAGTAATCAGCTGGTTATGGACTGGATTCTACCAGTCTTACTCAGCTGAGGAACTGCTTTAGTATTCTGACCATTAAAATGAAATGTTAAAAGTCCTCACCAGGTGCTTTCTCTCACTACTTTTCTTCTCTGAAGCAAGGTTTGGCAGCAAGAAATCAAGAAACAGATCACATTATTGAGTTATCACAGAATGAAAACATATTCCTGATGACAAAGTGGTTTGACTCAGTTACTTTAGTATTCAAGCAGCTGTAGCAGATTGGAAAGGCGGTGAGACAAGGAGAAAAGAGAGAAAGACGCACACGAGATAATGAGGAAAATTATTCACATGAGCAAGATCTAAGGTTCAGACAACACATGCAGAACTAAAAATAGAATCAGCATTATGTGGGGAAGACCTGCCGTGCTGGGATGGGTCTCTAGTTAAGCAGTTACCCAGGGAAGGGAGAGAGACTATTTAGATTCAGCCAGAGTATGTGGATTGCGAACAGCCAAGTGCTCCTGTAGGTGGAATGGGATGGTTTAACAATGACCAGGAGCCAGCGATCATGTAACTAACAGCAGGCTCCTGAGGGCTCCAGGTTGCATCTAAACTGAGAGGAAATCCGTCCAAAAGTCTGTCTTTATTAGCTGGTGTTGAATGATTGATTCCTGTGTAGCTATAACCTACCTTTCCACCAGAACTAAGACACATCCCTTGCTCAGTGTTCTGAGGAAAGTGTTGGTTCTGCTCTGCTTGTTTCCATCATCCTGGGTCTACTTACCTATCTCTAAGCCACCTTGCCAGTATGGAGATGCCCACACACTTGCTCATCTACATCTATCTTTGCTTAAAAGGCCATACCTTATGCAAATATATACATACTTCATTGCCTAAAAATATTTCTGTCAGCTGACAACTCCCTCTGATTTTTTTTTTTCTAGAAACTCCTTAGCAGCAGATTAAAAGTAACTTCAGTCTTGTGAGGGGGGTTAAGTTTTTCTTCCTTGTCTCCCAATGTTTTCCCTTTGTTTCTCTCTTTCCTGAATGACGAAACTGGATGCAGGAATGAAAAAAAAGTGAGAGAATATGTTGAATGAGGATGTTTCAGACAACATTTCAACTGAAATTTTCTGAAACATTCTTGAAATAAAACATGTATTTATCAAAACTAGAGATGTGATGAATTGGATGTTTTGTATTTTAAAAAAACTATTTGAAATTACAGATTTTCTACTGAGACTGTTTGCTCTTCTCATTAGGAGCTGGATCATCCACTTTCACATGGAACTCTATCATCTCTGAGTTTAAAATCTCATCCAGAAATTGCATGATTATAATATCTTCAAGAGCACTGTGGGTCAGTGAGATTGAGGACTCAGGTGTTGGAGAGTGAGGGCAAGTGATAATTTAGGATTTTATTTTTTCCAAAGTTCTTTATATGTTCACAGTTCTGAATCTCAATCTTTGTGTTAGCGACTTTAAATAAGAAAACTCCTATAGTCAAAACTCTTTTCTTGGGCAGTGGTAAAATTCAGCCAGCTTTTGCTTTAGGATCAAGACTTCCTTCAAAGACCGCTGATTCTAGACTACAGGGAAACAATTTCTTCCTTGGTTTGTGTAATTTCTGTTACATATACTCCATACTGGCCACACTGCCTCTAGAAGGCTTTTTTTGTTTGTTTCCTTGTACACTTTAAGGAAACACATCAGGATGTCATTGAACTGTGAACAGTGAATCCTCTATCTAAAAGAGCAACCAGGTTTCTTAGAGTTCTGAGCATTGAATTTTCCACCCTTTTCATTTCCAGGTCTATTTGTCTCAGAATAAAGGTTTACTTTCGACCAGCAAACCCTCTTCATGCAGCTTTTTGCCAAGTTTCTGAAATCATCCTCTGAATGATGTCACTGTAGTTTATTTAAGGAAACCAGTCTTGTCTCTTGATAAAGTATGCCTGGATACTGTTTTATGGTTCCTATCTGAGTAGCAGAGAATTATTTATGACTTACCTGACTGTTCTTGATAACATGCACCAAAAATATCAACCATAGGTCATCACCATAAAATAAGAGGCATTTTTAAGGTCAGGGGTCTACGTCCTTATTCACATAAGTTCACAAATGAGACATATATAACATCTTCTCTTGACACTCCACTGTCTGTGACACAAACAGCAGGACTGAGAAGGCATCAAAACAATTAACAGGCATAGTATAAGAAAAAAAAAATAGTACTAGATTAAGCCATTCTTTCTCATACCCCAATAAACTGTGCGCTTTCTTGCTCTTGCAATACTGCTGTTTATATTCTTTGTATTATAAAACACAGAAGTGAGTAATTTTTAATAATATGCACACAAAGGGTAATGTATGGAAATGGTGAGGCATGAGGAGGTTATGTCCAGATTCAGATGCCTTGCCTCTCAGCTATGTATCACTTTGTTTTTAGTGGAGTGGCTACATGCACATATTTTACAGTAATTACTTTCTGGATGTTCTTTGTAAGATGACAGAAATATGTTTCACATATTTTTATATTATATATAGGACATAAACTCATCTTGTGAAATAATCAAAAGACTTCCAAGCAGGTATGTGTTGATTAATAAAGTCTTTATGGCACTTTGTTTTTGGGTGGGAAGGAATCATAATAGATATTTTGAAGTAACTAGAATGGAATGTAAAACATAGAACTATCAGTTGCATCTGCTTCATCTGAATGAGTAAATTAGGTTCTTTTGGAGAGTTTGAAATTGTTTTGCCTATAATGGAAGGCTAATGTAACACAGTGTGTATATATGTGTAAAGAACACTTTATGATTGTTGGACAATTCAAATTCTAGTGTTTACTTGTGATTGTTTATTTTACATATAATAGAGTGGCTGGATGATGAAGTATATTAGTTCTTTAATAATTTATAGAAATGCTTTGATGTTGCAGTAATTACATTAAAGGTCACATATCAAAGGTAATTTGGTTGAGCAGCTGTGATGGTTTCTCAGAAGCAATCAATATTGCTGTCCATGGCGCTGATTTCACCAAGGGGACTGCCAGATTAAAGGAGGCTTATTACCAGACAGACAGACACGGGGGAAATCAAGAACAGATTGGAGAGATGCACTATTCTTTTTCCTCACCTATAATTAACACTGTTCACCATAATCTGTGCTAATCCTTCATAGTAGGAAACCACCATTTTTTAAAAAAACCTCACATTATAAAAAGCGAATTAAGGCAAGGAAGAGTAATTTGGGGAGCAGGAGAGAGAAATTAGAGAAAGTAAAAGTTGATTCACCCCTGGGATTTCTGATGCTGATGTATCCCACAATGATAAAAAGCAATATCAAAACCACAGGCCATGGTCCTGAGGAAAGCAAGGCGAGGAGGGGGGAAGTGATCTAGACAATGACAGTGCAACGTATGGGAGAATTATCTGCCTGCAGATTTTGTATAATATTATCTATTTGCCCCACAAAGCTCCACAGGAAATGAAATCAGGGAAATAAAATTATGTTTTAAGTGTAGTCATTTTGATTACAAATTATAGTGAAGCGAACTTTTTCTCCCCTTTCTTTTTTCTTTCTCAAGTGAATGGCAGAGGATAATGCTGAGAAATGTAATTATGCTATCAAGATCTACTTTTATTTATAGCACAAATAAACTGAGCTCTTGTATGATAAGCACAGCAGCATTTTTCTTCCCCTAGTTCTTTGTGGCTCTCTCAGGCAATGGGAGAGAGCAGTCCATGTATACTTGGTTGGAGGCACTGTCTCTTTGCATAATGTTAAAACCTTCCTGTAAGACTTGCAAAGAATAACTATGAAATTAAGTATGTACGAAACTGTTAACCTCAGCAATCTGCAGGGCTTGTTCAGTCTGGGAAATAGGCTGGGCATTCTTACTGCATCTCTTCCTCTTGAAAGAGATAGTGGTACTACTGGTATGCAAAATTTCTCAGTGTGTAACATAATTAGTTTTCTCCCTAACTGTTCTGATATTCTTTGTCTCTTCTTGCCATCTAGAAAAATGCATTCTGTTTTATTCATCATATGCAAAAATATGCATCTTTAACATTAGAAGACAGGTGAGCTCATAAAACTCATATTGAACCAATTTTTTAAAGAAACAAAAACCCCCATCTAATTACAGTTGCCACAATTTGTGGGTTTTTTTCTGGGATTTTGTTTGTTTTTCTTTTGTTGGGATTTTTTTTTTTTTGCTTGTTTATTTGTTTTAATAAAAAAGGTGTTTCTAATATTACTGGTTTTATCTGACTTGAATTTATATGCATATGTGAGGAAAGACACCTGAGAATAGGGCAGAAGAGGGACAGTCCCTTGCAAGGTCTGGCCTCTCTTAAATCCATGTAATAAGGCTTAAATGAGACAAAAGTGTCATGTGAACTTCAGAAGTCCTGCACATATAGCATGGATTTCACTGTTTAAGCTGATCTTGAAATTTTACTGTCTTATTGTCTTTTTTTTTTATGTTTCAAAGCTTTTTCCAAAAGCTTGTTAGAAAACCATTAAACCACATATCACCCTGCATGCTGTGTTGTGCCAAAAATGGTATTATATTCCCACAACTTCCCATTTCAAAAGTTTTTCTCTACTGATGTAAATTGCAATTTGGTCAGCAGCAGTAGGCTGGATGGGTTCCATTGATTAAAGTAGCCTGCTGAACACACAGCCTGCTCACCATGCCCTTTAGATTTTGAAAGAAAACACATTTAATTGTTCCCCTGGGAGAAACATGTCTGTTTTCTGAAGTTAAAAATGAAGATGAAAAGGAATAAAACCAGATTTGAGGTAAGAGACTTAAAAAAAAGAAGAAGAAGAAGAACAGAAAAAAAACCAAAAAAACCCCCCAAAACCCCAGCCAAAACAACCAAAAAAACCCCCGTCCTTGAGAAATTCTCCAGAAATTCTCCCTTTAAGATCTTTGGATGTCAATGTCATGCTTAAAGTGTTGGGTTTTTTTTTTTTTTGTTTGTTTGTTTTTGGTTTTTTTTTTAACACCTTGTTTTCTCCTTCTGAGTGATCAGCCAGTAAAAGTACTTTAGGATCTTGCTTTGGATAAAGCAGAGCAGAGGAGAGGAAGCTATATGCACTTTCTATTTGCTAAAAACCCCTGTAGTTTGACAGTGCTGTTCTGTTCACCAGATGAGATGAAACACCTGGGTCCTATCTGCTTGGTAAACATTAAAGTTCCATTTCACTAGTTAAAGATTGGCTTCTGTATCCCTATCAGGCAGCCTCTAGAATACAAAGTAAACTCTCTCTCTGCTACCCAGTCCAAAGAGCTTTGCAGAGAAAGAACAGTGCCAGCATCCTGACAGAACCAGTGTGTTGGATGCAAACTGTTATCTCAGCTGAGACTAGTGAACTCATCACCTTTGTGGTGGCTAACTATACTCAGCCTGAGATGCAAAATGGGAAAAAGGCTTCCTAGTCATGCCTGAGATTTGGTATAAATTGAAAAATAATGTGCAAAAAAAGTAAATTATAAAGGTAGCATTGACTTTTCTCTTTAATTTGATGCTTTTTGGATCTCAGAGGATGATTTCCAAGTTATCCAACAAAAGCTTTTGCTGGACCTTCATTTGCTTTATGCGTTATTCAATGACAACTTTTCTCTCTGACGTGTCTGCCATAGGAGGATCAATCTAATTTTATGTATAACTGTAAAGATGAATGATAAGTAGAAAGGATTCAGGCAAGTACAAGCTGAATAAATTATAAAGGGCAAATGATGACAGCACTGGGGGTCCCAAGAGACAGTGATATGATAACAGAAACTAAAGACGAATTTATGATGGATGTAGTTAGCATGTACTGAGGCTGTTAATTCTTCAGGGTAGTTTTACAACTTCTTGTGATTGGAGCAATCAAAGTATTTCATTTTAAAGAGATGCTGTATATTTTCACTTGTCTGTTCTGCATATTTGTATGTATGTCCTCATTTACATGCATAGCAGTAAACTCCCATAGGCTAGTCAAGCTTACCTCCCATCAAAGGACCCCTATTCTCCAAACCATAATGCCACTGTTTATGCATAAATAAATAGATAATGTGTAACGATTTGAGGGCAAAGCTGGATATCAGTGAAAAAAAGTTTTCATTTTCATAGAACAGAGGAATCAAATTATTTTAGACCCTGCAAGTAGCTGAGCACCTCCAGCTACCTTCAAAGCCAAGCCTAGGGACTGAGTTAGCTCACAGATCCCTGATGAAAAATTATGTATAACAAGTTTCAGGTAGGTCAAATTTTGGGCTTAAGCTGCTTTAAGAGCAGCTGATGCAGCATCATAAAGTTAGAAGCAAATCTGATCTCAGAGCAGTTCTTGATTGCATTTCATTCATACTCTTATTTCCATCTCTTGTTCCTTATTATTAAGGATATTTGCATGAAAATGATCTTTTTTCCTTCCTCTGAAGGGTTGTCTCTTGTCTGTGAGTAATGCTTACTCTGGCCTACATTTGTGAATACCATGGGCTGGATTCTGACTTCATTTACAAAGTGTAAATCAGCTATGATCTGATTGAGGTCAAGGGATTTATATGGCGTAGGAAAGAGCAGAGTCAGCTATATTTGTCACTGCTGAAATGATGTCATCGTGAAAAGTACCCTAGCTCTAAATGGGGAAACATATTTTTATCAAGAATCTTTGCATGCAAATACATGATCTCACAAAACACTGAGCATCCCTGACACCTGCTGGGCCCTTCAATAGCTCCCACAGCTCTTTTGGTAGAGAGAGGTCCCTGCCCCAAACTGTAAAAATTAGAGATGGCTGGTGTCTTGGTGTTTCAACAGTGTTATCTATTAGACACTAATGAACCCTAAGCATTTGGATTGTCAGTTGCTAACCCTCTACTGATTCAGCAATGATGGCACACATCCAGAAATAACTTGAAAACAGTAACCTTCATTCCTCATCCCACGTTCCCTGTCACAAATAGACAGAGGAATAGAACAGGCACCCTTTACCTTTTCATTTTTTCAGTCATATGGGTCATAGTGTGGGACATTACCTAGACCAGGAGTCATTGTTCATAAGTTAACCTTTCCATAAACACCCACTTCCAATATTTGCAGTACAATGTCTGTGCTGGTTGTGATCTCCAAGGCTACTGTAAGTTTTTAGTAAAGCACCTAGCAGAAAATTCTGTATTATTATGGGATCTGGATTTCTCCCTGGGGTGACAAGCCCACCTTTACTATAGCTTTACCAGCTGTACTACTCATTGCCTACTCTGGTGTGAGCTATCTGTCTGATGTTTTTCATGTAGGTACACACCCCTTAAAATCCTCCAGATACTCAGTGACAATATTTTTTTTTTTTTTTTAATACAAGAGTGATGGATCAGATGTGTATGTCTGCCACCAAAATCATTATTTTTAAAACACACAGTCCTGTGTCTTAATCTAATAATTTAATTTAAACAGTCTATATAATAACAATGAAAACATGGACTTGAATATTGTGGAGTAACTACATTCCATGTCTGTAATTCCTGGTGGGCAGCTCTAGAGTAAGGACTTGAATCTTGCCTGAAATACTATTTCTGGTAGCGCTACTTATGCTATGTAGGTTAAGAACATCTATGCTTGTTGAAAACATTTCAGTTGCAAAGTAGACAGCCTGCCAGCCTTACCATGTGAAATCCATCCACTGGCTGAAGATCCTTTTAAAAAAAAAAGTTGTGTTCCCTGCAATAATAATCTAAGAGCATGATTCATGTGCAGTAAACTTAAAACTGTTCTTTAAGTTACAGACACCTTTTAAAGGATTATCTGAGCTTTTGGGAGTGACAGAAACTGTCCCATCTCTCCACTTACAAATAACTTCTGATAGGACTTGATGTGATGTAACCCATTTAGCTCCTGTGTTTCCCTTCTGCTGCACTCTGTCTCTGGCAGGGAGAAAGTGGTGGGGAGTGACTGACCATGAGATTGCACTATCAGTTGAGGTGAGCAGGTATCTGAAGTGATTTTGCCCTGTTGAGTAGCTGCAGTGAGAGACTTACAGTGGTACTGCATGTATGAGTTGCTGCACTTGGCAGGTTCCCAGCAATGTCAAATCTCTCTGATTAGTTTCTGTAAGTACAAGGACAAAATTAAGCCTAACCTATTTTTCAAAGAAGAAATGCTCATTTACCATTTTTCTTTTAATGGGAACTTCTTATATCTTGTGTCCCATACTTTTTTGCCTTCCTCTCCCCACCATGTCACTCCTTTAAAAAAAATGTTGAAATACAATTTCCCGTAAAAATATGTGCCTCTGAATTTCTTTGATTTCTGTTGCATATTTTGACCTTGATATGTATACATTTTCAGCACCAAGTGAATACTGTGGTGCTAGAATGAAGTTGTTCTCTTACTTTCCTCTTAGGTACAGTAAACTACTACCCTAAAATCCTCTGTAACTTTCTAGTGCGTATTTTTTTTTACATGTTGCAAAAAACAAAGCGTTTTGATCACTGGCTTTGTAGGCAGGTTTTGGCAGAGCAAGTTTTGTCCAGCTATAACTAATCCATTCCAAGCTCAGGTTGTTCCTTCAAACAGATGGAGAAAATTTATTTTTCTCTTGTTCTTAGAATGGCTCAGTAATTTCTATGCCACTATATTGACTTTGCACGGTAAATATGTAACTGATAAGACATGCTGGCGTGAGTTTCTGATTCCATTTACAGCTTTGATCAGTGGAAGAGCACTTTGTTTTCAAGGTGGTAAAACTGGAATTAGTTTTTCTTGGTATTTTTATTTATGGCTAGCTTACTGTCAAGGTCTTCTTTGGTAAACATCTGAGGTCTCGCTTCTGTCTTTTAGGTTAGTTTGTAGTGTCCTTTCTCAATGAAGTCATGGGCAAACATTATTTTCTCCTATTCTAAAACCCATCTCATCCTGCATGTCTGTCCTTGCCATCTCGTATCGTCTTTGTAGACTTTCTGGAAACATTACCCTGCATTCCCGTAATACCTGCTTGGTGAAAAGAGTTGGGATTACAGCTGCTGAGGAACACCATACTTCCCAACTACTTCTGCCTGGGAGAGTAGGCATTTTCTCCAGACAAAGGGAGGGACTCAGCTTACTGAACTTTTCCACATTTTGTGATGCTGTATTTATATGGATTGCAGAGTTGGCTTGTCCTAAACTTGACATCTCTTGAAATTATGAGGCTTAGTGTATAGGAGATTTTCCGTATATATTCATGTTGCCCAAGAGAAACAAGGCAGCTAGGAGAGGGTTGTACATTCTGTGTCCTCTTGTCTGTTCTTCCTCAGAGCAACTGGGGATTGGCTGGGGATTGATTTCTGTGTCTGTGTTTATCCTGCAGAGGGGAAGGGAGTGGAATGTACAGGGGGTGAACATTTCAAATCTTTCAGGGTACCTGTTTTGTTGGCAGCAGCCTGCTGCTCCCCCTTTGTTTTTACTACCACGGCATCTTCACATTACTTGACATGACTCACACTTTCACCTGGGAGAGGAGAGGCTGAGACACTCCTGAGGAAGTTGGGCATGTGTTGCTAGCATTCAACAAGCACAGAGCTTCTGAGGGGAGCCTGAGAATATGCTGATATTTGAGGGCTTTTAATGTTTGTTTTTTTTAAGCTACAGTACAGGCACTACAAATTTGGATACACAACAAAGTGAACAGAAGTGACACCCTTCAAAGACAGTGTCTCATGTCCCAATGAATGTCCCAAATTTATGAATATTGCTCTGTGTTCCTCTTTCATTTTTTAGTCAGTTAAGCCTTTAACCTTTTCCACCAGCACTCTGAACCCAACCTGCCACAGCACAATGATAATGCTTCTAAAGTGAGCCTGTCCAAACTAATTTCATTGTCCTTGTTGAGTGAAGTGCAACAATTAAGCAGACAGCACAAATGGGTCCAGATAAATCAAGTATTCACAATTATTTCAGTTTGGATAATCTAATGTGATATTCAATGTGCAACTAAGAATTATATTTCTCAGTGAGGAGAGGCTGTCATTCAGTACTCTTGTTGGCTGGATGTAAATTCAGAGTAACTCCATGTGCTCTTGCAGAGTTTAAGCTTCTTTACATCAGTGCAGCTCAAATGAGAATCTTGTCCTCTTTCTTTAGGTGCCCTATAAAGCTGAGTCCCTTCGGCTGTGCTTGCACTTTAGAAATACAGCCAAGGGAGATGGAAGGTCATTTTTTTTTTCCTATTTTGTTTTTGTTTGGTTGGGGATTTTTTGTTTTGGTTTGGTTTGGGGGTTTTGTTTGTTTTTGTTGTTTTGTTTGGGTTTTTTTTCTTTTTTCCCTGGGCCAGGGCTGTGTTGTTGAACTCTCTCACTTTAGGAAATCCAGCTTTGTCTGAGTACCTCTTCCCTCTCCAGCACTGAAACACTGACTGACAATTTGAGTTACCCTCCAGATCTGGCACTGCTGCTGACTTTCTGAACAGCACTGCAATCAGATCTCCTCATTATGGGTGCCTCACTTTCTTGGTATTAACACCTTGTGGCTATGCTCTGCCTTTCCACCAATTCCAGCTGAAAACTCATAACAATCCCGGTTGAAAGGCAAGGGATTTATACCAGCATATTGAGGTTAAAGGCAGATTGCTGCTACTTTCTGCTTCATTTCTTTGGATACATTGCTTCTAATTCCCTCCTCCTAGTCCCCCAGTCTGATGAAGCAGAGCACACTGTGTGGCTGCGCAATTTTCACCAATTTAATCACATTTGGGCCCAGTGTTTTTCTCCTGCAGACCCTGGAGTGTGCAATGCTTAGGCCTTGGTTATTAGTTTACACAATATATGAAACCCATTAGAAGAGGATAATCAGGACTTGGAGAAGGCCACCTCACTCGTTATCTGAGGAGGTTATGTTAAGCCTCTGAAGTTATTAATCATACTTTCCCATGCAGATAGCTGAAGATTAAGAGTCACATTTATCCTCTTTGCTCCTCATTCTTACGCACTGATGTGCGAACGCTCTTTATAATCGTTGTTATTATAGTTATTCATAACCCATCCAGTCAGCCAGGACTGCTCCTGAGATGTTGCCTGAAGTCTTGCACCTATCCGTGGTGGCCTGATGGTACAGATCAGAGCCACTGGAGGTCTCTCCAGTTGAAACTCGGAAAACATCCTTGAGAGTCCTAGAAAGTCTCTGCTAGCTGTTATTGAATTTCAGTATCTTGTCCAGAGGCCAAGAGAATTCTGAACAGAAGCCGACACCACTATAAGAGCCAAGTTTAACAGCAACGCTCTTGATTTCACTTGCCTTGTTTATTAATACCGACTCTAACCTTGAACTTTGACTAAGATCATATGCTACCTTGTGGCTTTTTGAAACCTAGCCTAATGCCCTTTTAATCAAAGTGAATGATCCTTTTTTCCTTATTTCATTTTTAAAGCACTTTAGTCAGCTTGGATAAAATCAGAACTGTACCAAGTGGATTCAACATTGTTAAAAAAAAGGGCAGGGGGGGTAAAAAACAAAAGCATTTACTCCATCACAGAATTTTTTTCCACCTAGAAATACATTTAGGTTTTCATCACTGTCTTTCTGATATCCTGCATATACATACATATGCACTCACATAACACACACAGAACAACTGCCCAGAAAAACTTGTTTAAAACCCAAGTAGTTGAAGCATGGCTCTAGTCATGGAGCCTTTGGTTCAATAAAATTAAAGTTAAAACAACAGTTAACAACTAACACCATTCAGCATTTAAAGCCTGCACAACCGTCCAATCACAGATCACATCCGTGTACAAGTAATCCCAACTGCTCGCATACTTATTCCTTTCCTTTGTGTCCACTACCAGCTTTACAGAAGCTGTCCTCCCTTTGTTTTATTTTTCCCCTTAAAGAAAACCATTTTTCTGTGAGTGGGCTTAGTTTCTGAAGCAGGAGCCTTGTCAATGCCACACAAAAATACAAAACCATGGAGACCATAGTATCTATCATGGGAATTTAAAATCATCTGTTCATCCAGTTGTTAAAACCTGGACTTACTCTTTGAACCTAGAGTGTGAGTTACCGTATATGTAAGTTTTTCCATCCTAAAATTGTTTCTCAACCTATGAGGAAAGGCTAATTTCCAGAATGAACACTTCATAACATTTCTCCTTTGACTGAGACAAATGAAACTCTAAACTCTGATTTCTCCTTAAGAAGTCTATCTCATCCCCAAATGCTATGCTTATATACCAGTTCTTCATATCTAAAGAAAATCAGTACTGCTGTATTGACTGAGAGGTCCACTAGACTCTATCATCTCATGATCTGGCTTCTCCTTTTTCCTTTTTTATTTTTCTTCTTTTGTATTTTTGTCTTCACCTAGGCAGACTGCTTCATAATGCATAAGACTTGTGCTAGGGCGTTATGGGATTATTTTGATTGGTTGGTTTAGTGTTGGCAGAAAGGCTTGTCTGTTTGTGGGGTGGATTTTTTTTTTTAAGTGAAATTTCTCTAGAAAATGTCTAGACCTTTTCATTTGAGAGATCATAGTAGATTTGATCATGCATTTATGTGAAGACTGAATTGTGGATCTGATAGAAAAATCTTGCTCAAATGAAAAGGCCAGTGTCCTAGAGTGACACTTTTTTACACTTTTCCCCTAAACCAGGACAGCCAGAAAAGCAGAAATCAACACAAACAGGCAGGCATGACATTTGCTTGATGTACATAACTTCCGTGGTACAAATCCCCACATTATCTAATTCAAACTAAAAAGTGAACAGACACTGTATTTTCTCTGCCGCCCCCAGCCAAATATTCTATTCACCTGGTCCTTGGCTATTTGAAGATATTTACGTACATGCTTCCTTCGTTTTCTCTTCCTCTCCCTCCATTTTTGTAGCAATTGCTACGTAATTTTCTGGAAGTGCTAAGGACTTTTTAAAGTGGATGAATATTTTGGTGTGGTTTGTTGAGGCAGAATACCAGACCTGGATGATTTTAAGATAAATGTATAGGTTTTTGACATGCAATGATGAGAGAGGACCAGGCATTCAGATGGAGTTTTCTGCACATGACCTCAAGTTTCATTAAGATGTTGGCAGCTCCTGAATTGTCTCTGTACAAACTGGTCTCCTTTGCCCTCCCTGAGGTGGAAAAGTGAGGCTGTGAGAAAATGAAGAGAGAAAATAACTAAGATAAAGAGCAGTTGTGAGGGGAACTAGAAACAGGATTTCCAAACTCTAGATTCGTAACTTGCCTACATAACAGAAGTCAAGGAACCCACTTTTGCCTTGACATCCTAACTAGAAAATAGTGTTAATTAACCTTACCCCAGTGCTATCTCTTTGATTGGTAGACATTTAGAGTCCTCCAGAAAAGCTTTTTTTCTTTTTATATGCATCTGTGTTTGTGTACAGTGCTTAGAAGTGACAACTCCTTCTTTTGACTACAGTGTCCTAGACACTCCTGTGATGCTGACAAAGGATGATAACTGTTGGGAGGGAAAAGCTTCCTTCCAATATAAGTTGATGGCTCAGGATGATTCTTGCTTTTCAGAAGTGGCTTGCCTCTCTTCTCTTTCTCATGACTGACCTGAAAATAAATAAGGAAAGAATGACATTTCTTACTAGTGCTTTATTTTTATATTTTTTTAAGAAAGAAGAATTTCTCTTAGACTCATGCTGTACTTGTCCATACTGTATTTGACATCTGTAATAAAATTTGGGTCAGATACACTTGTCAATAAAAAGAGGCATCCTACAAACTGCTCTGTGCTTGCATTAAGGTCATGTCAAGAATAATAGAGACTATTGTCACTGCAGTGAACCTCTGCATTGTATTAAGTATTCCTCACTTCTCTCCTCTCTGCTTCTGTCCAAGACATTATACAAGATGCCCATCAAGTTCTACCACTTCTCACCAAAGGGCACAGAAAGGCGATATGGCTAGCAGGATGTAAAACTCCTCCAAGTTGTTCCACCATCAATGAGCACAGGGAAAAAAGGAACATCCATTCTCTTCCTTGATCATATGAATCCTTTCCACTTTTGTGGGCAAGAATTGCAGGGGAAAAGTGGTTTTGTCTATGGGAATTTCAGGCTCTTCTTGTTATTTTTAAGCATAAGGTGTATGTTGGAGTTGTTTTTGTGAATGAACAGAGTTGGGGATAATGGAATCACACACTGGCATATGAAAGAGATGGTCCTAGGTAACTTCTTTCCAGTGTTTTTTGCTTTAGGTCTCCCATGGTGCTCACAGGTGCTCAAACATTAGACACCTTTATGCAAAAAATATTCTACCTGCTTTGCCATAGCAACAAGATTTCCTGATACATTTCTACATGGTCCACCAACACCAGAAAAATCCACGTGCTATCAGAGACCTGCACCCACCTCTGACTTGTTCACATCCAGAAATGGCCCTTGGCCTTAATTTTCTCATAAATCTTGCGCTGGTAGTTCTGGACCATCACCCACAGCAGTGTGGTGGCTCAGGGCACCTTTGTGTAATCATCTTTTTGTTTATCAGCACATTTGCAGTGGTCAAGAATATTTCCAACGCTGAGCCTCAGTCAAACCTCTTCCGATTTTGGTGAGACACTGGAAAACAGGGAGAAGGGGAGACTGATTTCCTTTCACTCATACCTCCCAAAAATCTTAGAAGAGAGGTCATGTAGGTAAAGGAATTATTTGCTCTGAATTTAACACCCAAAGTTGCTCTGATGTTCTTCACCGGAGCTTTTCTCTTCCTGAATAGTATTTTCTGGGGTAGACCGTGAAATCTAATCCCCCCGAAAAGCACAACAACTGGCTCTCCTCTGTACAAAACTGCTTTCACTTGACCAATACATCAATAATTCAGTGTCACCTGCTCTGGCACCACACACCTGCACTTTTCCTCCCTTCCTGTCTCCTTTCCCTTCTTTTTCCAAAGCCTAGTGACATCCTTTGCGGTATTTTAGGTGCTAGCAAAGATCAAAGTCCTCTCAGGATCAAACAATGTGCTTCATACAATCCTTACGGTAACAAACAAGGTCTTTCACTGACAGAAACACGTTTCTATGCTGAATTTTCAGCAGCCTATCAGACTCGATTCAAGGGTAGATTTTGATTTCACAAGGAAATCTCTCCTGCCCTTCCCCCAGTTCTTCAGATGGCAGGAGAGGGGGGGAAAAACCCCACTCAGTTTGCCTGCAAGAAAAAGGAGAAGGGCTTTCTTGAAACTTTGGGGAGAGACTCAATATTCCCATGCTGTATGCTTTATTTGTTGTATTGAGTAGAAAATAGAGAGACCTCTAAAGAAGGGTGAATGTATCTAACATGAAAAGCAAGAAAGAGAGAAGACTGAGACACTTGCCTGAGTGCTTCTTACATCATTCTGACAGTATTTTTTAATATCTTGTGGTCCTCACTTCCCAGTAAGGTTTTATTTCTGTTCAAATATCTCTTCAATACAATCATTGGTGTTTGAAGTGCCAGGTGGGTCCAGAGTATGTTTTGAAAGTTGGATAAATGGGTTTCAATACGGGATACTAGTTACTATGGGCAACTATTTCCTAGGAGTCCTGCCTTTGTGCAACCTCAAGAAAACCTTCAAAGGAGAGGAAGTGAAAATATAAGTATTAATGTACAGTTTTCTGACTAGCTTGTATCTTTTGTATTCCATCTCTTTGGACTTCTGAAAAGCTCTCTGAAATTTTAAGTGATGTAGATGCTGAAAACTGAATGCAAATACTAATTTTGCAAATCCCCTTGCAGAAGTTCACTTTAGTTTCCAGTACTCTGAGAACACTCTTTGCTGCACAACTTAGGGTTTGTTCTGTTTTATTTTTCAGACCATTTGATAAAAATCCCTTTAAAATTATTTTCAAAAAATAATTCTGCTTGAACCTTGGAAAAAATCCTTGGAAAAAACATATTCTTTGCCATTTTATATACAGTCAGAAAAATGGAAGAGTAAAGAATGTAAAAAAAAAAAAAAGTAATATCCCTCTCCACATTAATGGAAGAAAAAATCTATAATTTTGCTAGGGAAAATAATTGCTGATGAATATTTCTGAACAAACAATCTTCATACTCCATAATTCACATTCTATTATTAAAAAATCAATCAGTAGAAAGCTCTTCTTAATTATTAAGTTCAGGAATGTTACTGTTTACTCATAATGTTACTGTGTTTGGAGCTGTTCTGGTTCATCCTGAATCACAGAGATGGGAAAAAGCACTTACTTATAAGTGGCATACAGATGAAACATATTGCTTTCAAGAAGAAAATTAGAAATCCTCCCTTGTTGCCCACTTCATCAGGGTCTGTTTATTTGCTGGGAGAGTCTTAGTTTCATTCCTAGTTGATATTTCTTCTCTAATTTTGAACATCCACTCTTCTTAGGGTACAAGTAGCTGGCTCACAGGTCCTCAGAAGATGTGAAAAATGTAGATGATATGCTCTGAAAAACTGTTTGTCAGGAAGCGAGAACACGAACCCACATCAGTCTGTGATTACCCATTATGGGATCACACACTTGCTGGCTTGCCTCAATGGCCTCTCTTCTGGAGTGCTTGCAGGGTAAATAGCTGTTAATTTCCTTGCCGCACAGAGTGCATTTTCCGTCTGAAGAGAGGAGGTGCTCCTTTCCCCCTGGAGAGATTCTTTCTGTATTGGTTTGGATGAGACAATCAGGAGAGAAAGTCCACCAATCACAACATACACAAGTGAGACGCAGTGTGCCTTTCTCTCCCACAGTTAATTCCTTCAAATTCTTTCCTCATAAAGTAAAGTAATGTGTAAGTTTTCTTCCCAAGGAAATATCCCTGCTTGTCATTACAGATAGCTGATGTGGTAACTCAGATGCAAGAGAAGCATCTCAGAAAAAAAAAAAATCGGCAAAATTATGAATTCACAAATTGAAGTGAAATTTCAAACCTCCACAAAGCAGGAAATGGTTACACAAAACAAATCATAGTGTGCACATATGCACTCTAATATGAGGAAATATGAGTAATACATGGCAGGTATAAAGAAATTTGATGTGGATTTCAACAAGTTCATTGAAAATCTAACAAATTTTCAAATCCATTCCAAGTGGAACTCTCCACCTCTGGATCATAGTTTCACTTCCTTGCCTACCTTCATAGAAATAAATTCAAAAGGAAACCTAGGAATACTCTTTTATGGGAAATACGGAACAGTTAAATGGAGTTAAAATTTTACTTTTTTAAAAAGGAACACATTCATAGTTTTTCAGATTCTCAGTGAAAATGAGCATTATACAAACCTCCTTCAAAAGTACACTGAAGCAATTTCATGTAATGAAAGCAGCTTCATTTAAATGAAAATACTGGTGTAATTCTCATTAAGATTTAAATTTATGAAAAATAACCCAAAGAACGATCTTAAAGTGATTTTAAAAAAAGGAGGACCCTTGCTAAACTGGAAAAAAAAAAAAAAAAAAAAAAAGAGGGGCTGAAACAACTCTCAGTGAGGAAGGAAAAGACAATAACGGGAAGAGATTGGTAGAATCCTGTTACATTAAGATCTTTAGATTATGACTCAGAATGTGTGGTGGACCAGCTCAGCACAAAGGGCAAGCAAGCAAATTACTGCAAGCAAATCTTTCCAGGCCTAAACCTGTTCTGCAAAACTGAGGCTGCTGAGGCATCTTTCTTAGCGTTTCCTTGATGAAGCGTGAACTATCCAGTGATGTTTGGCTCTTTGGACATCCAGCCAGGCCTTCAGGTGACCCAGGACTACAATCTCTGTGCCCACCTTGGGCACGAACACAGTGATCTGGGGGACCACTTCTCTCAGGGCAGGCAGCAAGCAGAAAGAACACGTTGGAGCCTGTGGGATCTACTACAGGAGGATGAGACAGGCAGTAGCATATGGCCTGTGTGTGCACGCCGCATTTCTGCTGGCTGCTGACTCACCGGCGCCTCCGCAGCCGGTGCACACGTGGCTGGGAGAGGTTGCTCTCCGTGCAGTGGAGCCCCACTGGTGTTTATTTGATGTCATCCTGGGAGTCCACAGTTTTAAGTGGTTGTGTGGAAAAACTAGAGGCTTTCTGAAGTTGGAATTAAAGCACAGTTTTACTATTCCAAAGGGAAGACAATGAGGAGGCTCTTCAGGCTTTGTCTGTTGCTGGTTTTGATCTCTCTCTCTGCAAATTAGTCAATTACAAATGACTCATTTCAGTGCAGAGAACCCAAGTTAGTACTGGGGGAAGGGATGAAGTTGATTGGATTTTCTGTCAATGTGTGGGTAGATTTTTCTTATATGTGTGTTCAGTATCTGTTTTGTTCTGCTCTCAGTTGGAACCAGTGAAAAATCTTCATCTGGATTCCCAGAAAGTAGAGCTAAGTCAAAGACATGATAAACCTCTCTTTTCATGTGAATTATCCATTATGTCCATTCTCAGTATGTGTAGGAGGAGGTGGGACAGAGCTTAGTAAGCCGATGGTAGAGCTCTTTTATTTCCAAGGATGTTGTTTTTCTTATACTGGGAAGCTGGTGGGAGTTGTGCAGTGAGTAAGTGAATACAATTCTCAGAGGCTGGCTTGGTAGTGGCAGACGTGCAAGTTAAACTGGAAAATGCAGTCATGTGATTTGACTTTTAGATGAAGCTAAAGTGGGAGAAATATTCTGGTATTGAAGTGTTTTTGTGAGCTCCCTGATCTCAGCCCCTTTATCCAGATATTAACCCTTCCCTATCTCAAAAACTCTCTCCTTGGGATTTGGTATTTTAGGTTAGCTTATAGGCATCCTTATAGAAATCCAAGGCCACCCTAATATTTCCTGAGTGTATTCTCACTGTCTTTTTCCCATGGTTCTTTGATGTTTTATAGTGTAGAGAGATATGATGCATGATCCTACATGGTATGGTCAGTTGTCCTCTAGAAAGGAGAGTGGACAGGGTGAAGGAGATTATTGCACATTTTCAGTCTCACCTGAATGTTCCCAAGCTATCTTTATGGACAGTCAGCTGGATGGTTGAAGTTATTTGAATTTCTGATTTGTACAAACCTGATTAATTTGAGCAAGCAAGATTATTGCCTCACTGTAGTGCAGAGAGATGCCCAGGTGACTATGGCACTGCTGTCACGAGCTGGGTAGGGCTTTATAGCTCAGGTGCTCACCTGTAACCAGTCTGGTTGGAAGCTGCTTACCTTTGGTATGACACATTCTTGGATCACCATTCTTTTCATCTCCAGAGAAGTTAGTAATGCTTTGAATTCCAGTCCCCGTGTCTAATAGCTCACCTTGAAAAATGACACTGTTTCTGTTGTCAATGCTAGGCTGTACTTCCCAAGTGGCTTTCTATGGGGAGGAAAAGGCAGGGAGCAATGGGGAGATAGTATTTATTTCAAGCATCCATACATAGGATGTGTATCTGGAAAGGAAATATTCAAACCAGACTTTCAGGAGACAACTCCATGGGAGATGAAATAAAACACTGAGACTTCAGTGTTTCTTCTTGTGCTTGGCAAAATAAAGCTGACCATTCTTGTTCTGAAGTAAATAGAAACAGAAAACCCATCCACTAATCTGGTTCCCAGTAATCCTGGGAGGAAATGCCAACCACAGCCTGGGACTCAGGGTTTCAAATTTGTTACCAGGTTAACAATTAGAAATATAGAGTATATTGGAGAAAAACTTATTTTGCTTCTCTGAGTCTTGGGCTTTTACCCATTAAAGGAGGACAAAGCTCCTGAACTCTTGTGCCAAGTGGCATAGAAAGATCACATATTTATTGTCCAGTCATCTGCTCCCCTTGCACAGGAGAGATGTAATTTTTTTTCCTTAACCATTTCACTATTGTCAGATGCTGGCAAGAACTGCTAAAACACCAACTGTTTTCCCACCTCTTGGCTTTTAAAAACTGTAAGCCCTCAAAATAAATTTGAAAAACACTAACCAAGCAAAAACCTGAATTTATCATCACCTGGTAGGTCTGGATAGGGCTATTCATGAGAACAATCCAAAGGCCTTCACCTTGACTTCCCAACATAGTTTGATGTGATTTTAATCTGATTATTAAACTCTTGATACATCTTGAAAGCTTGTAAAAGATTCATTGCTGGCAGAAACATTTTCGTTACTGGGGAAACTTTTTGTTGTTGTTGATGTATGTGTTGCCTGCCATAAATACTCATCCAAGAGCCAAAAGGTCATTTGGTAGCTGCTTAGCAGCTTCACTTTCTGAAATGAAACTCGAGTGTGTTGGATCCGCAGCAGAAAGCCGGGGTGTAAAATAGATGAGGGAAGAGCTGTTCTGTAGCATCAAAACAGCCAGAGTATTTTTCCTCTGGTTTGGTTTGGTTTGGTTTTTTGGCTTTTTGTTGTTGTTGTTGTTGTTGTTGTTTGCTTCAGTTTCTGGGGGTGTTTTATTGGTGTTTTTCTTTCTTGTTGTTGTTGTTGGGTTTTGTTTTCATTTTGATGATGAGTTTTCTTGTTTTTTGCTTTGTTCTCTATTCTTGTTCTTAATGCTCAAGTTAAGAAGTGCAAAGTGCAAAAGGTATAGCCTTGCTATCCAAACCTTGTGTTTACTTACAGGGTTTATTTGCAGGGCTGCATAGTACAGCCTGTGGCATTAAGGGATGCACTCTAAATGCCATGACCTTCTCCTGTGCTAGCCCAGGGGATTTGTCTGCAGAGCAGCAGATGCAAATTTGGGCTTGTTTACTGGGCTAACCAGAATGATTTGGTAACCAAGGGCAGTGGGTAATCAAGCCTTGACTTAGAGATTTCATTATGTGTACAGAAACAAGGCTGAAGAAAAAGCTGAGATTCCTGGTTATGCTTGGTGTGCAACCTAGATGCACCCTGAATAAAAACAAATGAACAAACAAACAAACAAATCAGTTTAGCCCTATATCCATTCAGTTCTCAGTTTACTTCTATAAAGTCTACTTGTGTAAGTACCAATTTCTGCTACAGCTTGCAATACCTTTAAAAAACCTCTGTGACCCACATGACACAGCACATCAGATTAGGCAACACAGCAGCAAGTGCTCACTCTAAATTTCTTAATTTATTTTGTTTGGGGCACCACCTTATATCTCTCTAGATCTCTGAACTACCCTTGCACAGGGTCTTGTTTCTGAATCTTCAACAATGCTGATTTGGTGCCAAAACTGAGACAAAGAAAAATGGCAGTGTTGTAGCAAACAGACCTGTTTTTCCTTGGTGCTTGAATGGCATTCACTGCAACTCTTTATGTGTACATATGTATGCATTTATTTATTTTTATATATATATACACACATACATATGTATATATATATATATAAACTAAAACCTGAAAAGCCTTAAAACTGTCATTAAGAGCAGCAGATTTTCACCATACATTTTTGAGAAATTAGCAGTTTTGGTTATGGAAACTGGTGTCATCCTCAGAAGTGACAGCACTGCCAGAATAGCAGCAGCTCCTAACTGCAAGACCAAGACCTATCATCTTCTAGCAGTGAGGAGCAACTGGCCTGTACTGAGCAGCTACCTGTGTGCAGTATCTATAGAGCAGCCAAGTTCACTGTTGAAATTGTGACTGCATCCTTGCTTAAAACACGAGACACTGCCAAATTTAATGAGCAGAGATGATAGAAAAATTATCAGACAAAAGTTATTCTCCTGGAAAGCACTGCAATGTTTTCTGGAACAATGTTGCTTTTGCTATATTTCTTACTGCAATGGTGTCTCAGATTCAGAACAGTAATTTGACCAACAATTTCCCTTATCCTGTTTTGATGACATCTGGAGTTACAAATCAGTAAGTAAACCTGCTCTGAAACTGGTAGAGAATTCTCTAAAACTGCATCTAATCACTGGATAATACACAGTGCTATTTCTCCTCTTAAAATATCAGTTCTCTCTTCACAGGAGAGAAATAAGCTTCATAGCCTTGAAATAAGCTTCATAGCCTCCATTAAATGGAGTGATGTTTTTCTGGCCAACCCTGGTGGTACCTTGTGATCATGGCTATATTTCATCTTCCTTAACTTCAGCTTAATGAAGGCAAAATATTTAGTTTTCTTCTTACAGCCACTGCATAACAGTAGTTGAGTGTGGCCAGCCATCCTATCTTTTCTTTTCCCTTAATGAAGAGCGACCCAAAGGCTAAGGCTGCCCAAGTGATGTTAGGTGAAACTGCTCTGACAGCATGGTTGGTGAATTTATCCCCTGGTAGCCATGTCTTCCAAATGAAGCTAGTCAGAAAGTAGGTTTTCATCCTATTAACCCACATGCTTAGAAGATTCAGCATTCTGCAGCTTGCTATAAGCTCTTCACTGTCTTTAATAAACTATTTATCTGAGGTAACTTCATATTTTCTTTTAGGATAAACTGGAGATAATGTAATGTGCTTGTTTTAATTTGCAAGGTTAACTGATCTAATTATCTGTGTGTGTTTATTTAAATCCTTTTGAGCACTAGGCTCTTGCAGGTGGCTGCTTTGTTTTCCACCAACAGGAAATCTTTTAAAATAAGATGCTATAGCTCAGTGGGTCTTCTTGTATAAAGGATTTTCTAATAATGTATGAATTTATTAAAGACAAATAGAGGGCTTATTTACGTTAAACAAATTCACAAGGAACTATTTTTTCCTTAACTGGGAAGAACAAATGACACCTACTTCTTTTACTGTGTCAAGGGATTATACATTTTCTACAAAAAATACTAACCATCAACATTTTGGGTGAGGCCTTTTGACGGACATTTCCATTATCCATTATCCATATCAGATAAGTTTTTTCAGTGTTTGTGAGTTAATATTTTCACAAGGTCTTTGAATCCTGAAGATCTAGAGACTTCACTGGCACAGGAAACAGCACCACAGTTCTAAACTTCTGTTTCAGGTTGAAGGAGTGAAACCTTTGTGCTGTTTTGTATATATCTGCTCAGTAATTTAAAGAGAGGAAACATGCTCCTACAGATGTCTGTATCTAGACATTTCAGCAAAACTGAAAGGAGGGGAATATTTTTTCCTCTTTCATTCCTTATGCTCATAGCCATTTCCTCTTCTACCTTTTACATGGCCACATGAAACCTAGATGTTCTATGTGCAAATGCTGATGTACTATTTGCTGTACCCAGCTGATGGAGTTAAGCTACAAACCTTTCCATCTGGGGAAGCTTGTCAGCAAAGATGCTGCATGAACGTGGCCAGGCAGCCTCCAGACCAGAGAGGCCTCTGCCCTGGCATCCCCTAATCTTTCAACCCAGAGATTACCCTGAATAGAGCCAATTTGTGCCAGCCTGCTCCTTATGTTGTACTGCTACCAAGGTCCCCAGGTTTTTCAGGACCACTAGATTTCTTTTGTTTGTGCTGCAGAAGGCTTTCTCCTAGTAACTGTTCATCGACTCTGAATACTCCCCATATTAATGAATTACCACGTTCCTCCTATCAGCTCACAAAGCCACCTTTGATAAACAGACTCATTTGCTCTGTTTCCTGACCAAGCATTAGCTTAGTAGCCCAGCACATCCATCTTATCTTTTGGGAGCTTTGTTCACTATAGCAGGGCCCGTATCTTGCTTCAGTTAAGCACCTGCCAGTGATAAACAGAAGAGAGACAGGTGCTAATCTCCCTGGGCCTGCCACTCCACAGGGAAAGAGCCCATTTGGTCATAGATATGAATTGCTGATTGATCACTCTGTTGATGCCTCATCTCACCGTAAATGGAATTGGCTGAAGCCCTTTGTTGGTTTTGGATGTTTTTAAGTCTTGGCTGGCTGGGGCACTGCAGAATGTGCTGCAGTGAACAGTCATGTTTTGGCTAGCATGTAAAATATCACTGGTTTGAGACAGAGTTGTGTATGAGGAAGGTCTTACTTTTGATGATCCTGCTTATGCTCCAGCCGGTCTTTTATAGGCCGCCAAAACACAGAGCCAAACTGAAGTCTTTCCTTGGATTATATGTGGTCTTTGTTGGGCAGAGCCTGCACTAAGTGAGCAAAATCTAAATAAGGTTGTCAAGGCTTTGACCTAGAGTATTTACTCACATGAGTCCCTGTGAGAATTGCAGACTTTATACGTACGAGCAAATGTGTTTCAGCGCATTCTCCTGTGCTCTGACAAATTGTCTAATCTTGACACCAAGTGCCTTGTACTTTTTTAAGTGGTTTATGCGTGAGACTAATTATGTACTGTTAATTTGCCTGCTAGTAGCTTTCTACTTTCAACATCCATTTGATTTGGGAACCGTAGATGGTAGCATTTGCATGTAACTAGTGCAAGGGCTGTAAACGGATGGTGAAAGACAAAGACAGCATATACTAGTGGAGAACTCAAAAAGAGGAGGAAAGTGCTGATTCCTTTGTCTTGGTGTCGTCCAGAAATACTAGGATGCAAGATCCTCAAGTACAATGAAATTTTTCCTGCACAGAGAAATTTTTCCAGTGTATATATACTCTTTTCATGTAGATAGAGTATACAAGGAAGATTGGCATTCTTTGTAACTACATGCAAGTGCAAGGAGAAAGAATTTAGGTTACAAGGGCAGGGCAGAGAGCCCTAGGTTGGGACAGGCTATTTCTATCAGTATACTTGAACTTTCAGTTGTCTCAACTTCTTTGGAGGCACCTTTAAACTTAGTAATATCTTGGCATGCAAACTTTGAAATGAGACAAACTTGTGAATTATCTAAATTCCTGAGGACATGCTAGTCTGTCATAGATAAAAGTCCCTCAAAATCTGAGCAAAGCCCTTGCACAATTTCTGGAAATATTCAGCCCTATTTTTCACCCTCCCAGTTTTCATCAGAACTTCCTGTGACTGCAGCTGAAAGAGAAAAGTGGACACTGTTTTTTGTTCTGCCTCTAGAAAATGCTGTGGAAAGCTAATCAACTTTGTACCACAGGACCCTTACTGTACTGTGTTCCTAAAGTAGTTTCTCAATGGTATAATGAAGCACTTACAAAATTTCATAAATTAAAAAAAAATAATAAAATAGAAAAGGTGGGGGAGGCAAGCCATTGTGGGAATCAGATTAATATGACAGCAATTTGTAGGTGTTTGGGGAGGGGGATGGTCTGAGCTCCTACTGTGCTACAATCATGTTTTTCATGTCATTTCTATCTGAAATGAAACATTATGCCAAAGATCTTAAGACAACATTGAACTAATACAATACTTCAGGAATGAAGAAAGGTGGCTCTTCAGATGCTTCTATTTCA
The DNA here is from genome assembly GCA_013401135.1 of Cettia cetti. Lineage (NCBI taxonomy): Eukaryota > Metazoa > Chordata > Aves > Passeriformes > Sylviidae > Cettia > Cettia cetti. Next base: position 45,144 of record VZUI01088254.1, on the reverse strand, counting down.
AAAGTTTGAGTAGATCAGATCATCTGTGGTTTTGATTATGAGCCACATAAATATACATTAAATTTCTGCCAGAGCAGTCTCTGATTTGTAGTTTGGGAACTGGTAGACTGCAGCTGTTCCCTCACATCACACAGATGTTTAATTTTGGGTTTGAGAATGATGAACCTTGATCTTGGGTTTCCAGCTGAAGTTGCCTGGGACTCTAAGCTCAGCTCCAGAGCAAGTGTTAATCTCAGCATGATGTAGCTCTGAGGCAGCTGGGCTTTGTTATCAACCTCAGACCTTCAGCCTGCAGGCCAAGACCTTTCTGAAACCCAAAGCAACCAAAAGAAAGCAGACTCCCCTGCAAAGAAAATGGTATAACAAATTTCTTAGGAGCTCCTCTGAAACTGTAGGCCTGATTGTTAAGAGTATCTGTAACTGTGGAGTCTCTGAAATGACTACTCTTTATTTGGTAATTTCCCATCTGGTATAGATATCAGGTTGTCAACTGCTCTGTTTTGATTAGAAGAAAAAAAAAAAAATCCAGGTGTCTTTAGTAAGGTATTAGGATCCCAATTTTTTATTTAAATATAGGGGCTGAGAGCTGAAGAATATTTTTTTTTCCTCTGAGACAATGTAATATCTAAAGGCTGAAGACTTATTTTGAGTTTGTAGGTGCATCTTTACCTGAGCAGGGGGCTAAAATAAATACTTAAGTTGATGGATGCTTAGCCAGTGAGGTTTTCTTTGAAGGAGCAGGTGTTGCATGAAGTTGGAAAGCAACAAAATAAGGGGACTTGGTTTCTGAAGGCAGCTGAGCTGAGCAGGAGAAAAGCATAAGCACAGGGCCAGCTGGTAACCTGTGCTGAGAGGAAGAATAAAGAGGAACCTCTGTTGAGGACAGGGGAGAGTGAGCCTGCTCAAGCTGAGTGGGAGGCAGCAGGAGGAGGAAAGTTCACTGCCTGCTTAATTGCAGGGGGTGCCACAGTCCCACTGTGTACACAAAACCCTGTCAATAGCACTGAGGTGCCAGACTGTTAATTAATGATTTACTTACACTGACCCTTAACCCTGAGGCAAATAAGGGGGATTTGTTTTGCTTCTATTAACTCCTCAGCTTGCTGAGCAGAGGCCCTGTAGTCCCCAGAATCACATGGCCACACAGGAGCTACGTGTCCTTTATTATGCAAGGATGCAGCTTGTGACAGAGGGGAGGGACTTCTCATGGGGCTCTGTAAAAGAACAGGGGGCTTTGGGCCTTCCTTTTCCCCTGCCTAGCTCAAAATTGAGTGTTGATGTGGCACTATGGGTGGTGGTAAAGAGAATATGTACAACAGTCTCTTTGGAGCTGTATGCAATTTCCTAGCGTTATAAATGGAGATAGAAGTCCCAACACATCCTCAAGGACACCTGCTGTAATTATCACAGTCAGTTTGGCCAAATGGCTCCCAACAGCGTCTGAGGTCTGACCTGTGACTGGTGTCAAAGCCAGATTTCTGACACAGCACGTCTTTCTGCATGACCATGACCAAGCCTCATGCCCACACCAAGATTCAGGTCTCCAACTCCCATGCCACAGGAAATGAAGATCTGAGAAAGCATTGGGAAAACAGAAGGAGCAGCAATGATCTCTCCTTCCCCTGAGTAGTAGGAGGATAAATACATTTCAGAATGTAAAGAGATTGATACTATGGAAATAGGAACTCTATAAGTTACTTAGTTCACACACGTGCAACTCCCTGAGGGTGTAACTAGGGTTGTTCTGGTTTTTTAGTATTATTGCTTCAGGCATTACACCTGAAAATGCCAGATGTATTTAAATCAAGTGTGATGGTGTCACTGCACAGTAATAGTGTTTTATCAGGGGGATGAACTGGTCTGCTTTCTCTCTCAAGAGCGTTTGGGAGAGTATGATGCAGAGTGGTTTGGAAAGCAGATGGGTTCCTCTCTACTGGAGAATTACATTTTTATTAAAGTAGCTGGTTGTTGCTTCAGTAGAGGGCCAGTGGCGGCTGCTGTGATCAATAGAACTGTGCTTTTTATGTAAGATTTACTCTTGCTTGTCCCAGTTTTGCCGAGAATGTTCAGCTTGCAATCGATAACAAGCCATGATGACAAAGTAGCTTGTTTCAATTGAATTTGATGTCATTAAAAATGTTTAAAAAACTATTGTCTCTTCCACCTTTTTTTTTTAGAGAAAACCTTTTCAATGAGAAACTTTGGTGCTGCCCTAGCAACCCAGCATAGTGAGAAAAACCAACCATCTGTCTCAGCTTTGCCAATGCTGGTCCAGGATTATCATGCCTGAATCCAGCATCTGGTAGCCCTGTGCTTAGACTGGGTTGTGGCTGCAATTTCCCAGGAAAAGAGGTGCCCATTGGGGAGGGGAGAAGATTCCTCCCCTGGTAGGCTGTGATGTGATACCAGGCAGTTTCTGAAGTAATTTTAGGTGCTCTTACCTCTGGAATCAGCCTCCTATTGGCCTTTGGTATTAAGAGTCTGATTTGTAGTTAGAAGAACATTAGACATTAGGTAAGTTTAAGCTCTGGAAGGTAACTGTTGCCATGTATCTCATAATTTTCCATTTCCAAAGTCAGAACACATTAAGTAAATATCCCTCTCATGCCCAGAATGGGTGATTATATTCTGTTCTGACTTGAAGAAACCCTGATGCAGGGGTTAACTTGCTCCAGCTTTTGGAGAGCAGCCATTTCTTCTGACTCTGACTGGAGCACAATCGAATTTGCCAGGCTTGTCTTGCACATTTCAGCTTGTTTAATTTCCTAATAAGTTCCTCTTTTTGGGCAGGGGAGTAAAGTGACTTCTTACTCTTCCAGGAAGTCAAATCATTCCTGGCTCAGGTGGTTCAGGTCACAGTGACATAGCATGGGGGGGATCCCAGCAGCTTCCTGCAGCAAAACAAATGGTTGCAGAATTTAATTCATCTGGGAAGTGTTCTGAGTTGTAGATTTGAGTTTTCCTTTCTAATCTGCAGAATTGTGTCTGCATTTAGAAAACCTGATATTTGCTAGAAAAAGCAGCCCTTACAAATCAGCTTTCAGCTGTTGTGGGGTTTTGGTTTGTTTTCGTTCTATGTATTTTGGTGGTGTTTTTTTGCTTTGTCCCAAATCCTGCTTTAAAAGCATCCTTGCACCCAGAATGTTCCCACCAGCACGTATTTTTTTCATCACAGCCAGGCAGACAGAGATATGTATGGCTACAGAGCTACCTAATCCTTCCTCCTAGGTGAGTCTGCTGGGTTAACTATCTCCTCAGAGCAGATAGTCCCTCCTCTGAGAGCTTCCCAATGAGGGGCTGCAAGAGTAGAATAAGATGAAGGGGAATGGGATGAAATACACAAAGGCCCAAACCATCTTGCTGTCTGCAGTTGGTACAGGAGAACACTCTCTTTATGTGGGCTTAGAGGTGGATGGAGCTGAAGTCTGACAAACGAGCTTGGAGACCCTGCTGTGTGTTTAGAGCAGGGGGAAGGCAGGATGAAGCAACTCTAGACCAGGCTGACAGACGGACTTTGTGCTGGTTGCTAGGCAAAGGCAACTTATGCCTGAGCCAGCAATCCCTAAACACTCCTGAGGAGCACCAGAGCTGGAGATGACGGTTGCTGCTATTCCAGTGCCAAGGAACAACACTTTCTTTTGTTCAGAGCATGGTCCTGCTTTATTTGTTCCCCCTCCAGCTGCTGGACATAAGTAGCAAGTTTAACTCTGCCATAGGTGGGGAGAATTCCTTACTGTGGCCTGCTTCACCTCTTTTGCTTTGTTCTGCTATAATTTCATAACCTCAGCAACAAACTTCTCCCCTCCTCCCTCCTTATTCCCCCTCTCCCCTCCTCCCCTTACTCCAATGGTTTATGAGTTTTGTGCTCTGTGGCCTATTAAGGTTCAGTTCCCAGCCAGTAAAAATGAGGAATTGGTTCCTGCCATTCCACGCAAGGAGTTTTAATGCACTTGGTCTCCTGGAAGCCTAAATGTTTTGTATCAGTGATAGTTGTGTAACATAAAGCCTTAATAAAGGTTTATAAGGGAAGGGATATGAAATGGAGCGTGTGGAGTTCAGCTCTGTCTGTGGCTCTATTGGAGAGTTAAACCAGGGGGAATGTTTCTAGGGGAGCTGGGTGTACAAACACCCACTGCTGTGATATCCCCATCCCAGATGTGTTGCCTCCTCCCTGAGATGACAAAATCCCCATCCTCTGAATCCTGCATGGGAATTGTGAAGCACTGGCCTGAAGAGATATGGATCAGTTAGAGGTGCAGATTTCCAGGACAGACTCTTGTGTGTCCCATCCTGAGGTGTCCTCTGCTGCCCACCTTTCCAGAATCCTTGGAGAAGAACTTCCCTGCACAAGTTCCGTCCAAACTTGTGTGTGCAGGGAAGGTGCCTCTACGTAGAGGTAGCAGCTAGAGGGCCACCAACTCTCCATACACCATTCTCAACTTTGGCCTGAAAAATTGGGTTTTGTTTCTTCTTCATCTTTTGTTTGATTGTTTTGCAGTGATCCTTGAAAAACAGCTTGCTGTCACCTCCTTTTGCTGTCACTTCCATTTGCTGTCTCACTTTTTGGGTTGTAAGCTCTTCAAGATGTTGTCTGCCCCTGCAGTGCCTAGCACAATCTTTCTTCAGTGGTCAGTGAGGCATCTAACACACATATTTAATATTTAATAATCTTATGGGACTCAGGAAATACAGAGACAATCTCATATGTAAAAGACAAGGGTCTCTCCCCCAGTTTCAAGGATGCCACATGGAGTTATAACTATCCTGCCCCATCAATTGATAAAACACAAGCCTTTTAAGAGCTTTCCCATCAAAATTCTTGAAAGTAAGTGCATGGGAATGCATTTAGTAGGGTTTGAGGGGTGCCCTTTAGCTGCCCTATGGTATGTAAACATGAAGATATTTTTTGTGGCTTTGTTCTTTAGCAAAGCAGCAAATCATTTCCTCTTCATTTCATTTAAATGCCTCCTAAACACGAGCTTTTAAAGGGATAAGGATGGCAGATTTTTGATGTATAGGGAGTTTGGGTTTTCCCCCAGATCTTTGAACAAATGGAAGCAAAAACATGAGAATATCTTTCCTTCTCAGTCAGTCTTGTGTTCTCAATATTTTAAATTTTAACTCTCCATAAGATGTCATGGGAGGGTGGGGAAAGCACTGACTTTTGTTGTTGCTGTTGTTTTCTGGTACTAGACCCAGTCCCATTCCCAGCCACCTCAAATTCAGATTTCTGTATGGTTTCTATATTTATGAAAAGGACTTGAAAGACAGACATAAAAGTTTTGGTGACTTTGGAAAAAAGTTTGTCTTCTGATCTTAAGGTCTGTTTCTTATTTTTTCAATATTATTCATGCCGTCTTTTCACAATTTCAGAAATTTAAATTCAGATCTAATTATGACAAATTTAATTGTAAAATTTTAATTACATATTTTCAGGCTTAGATTTAAAGATCAATACTGTTCAAATATATGTGTGGTGTTTTGGTTTTATTTGTTTGATTTTTTTTAACAGGTTAGATGAAATAAATATGTGAAAATGGTACATTAGGGATCAGCGGTCTAGTCCTGCAAGAAAAATGCAGGAAGAGTTTAACTCTAAGAAAGACAGTGAACTGTCCTTAATGATTAGAAATGGTGCTTCTGTAAGACATAAATTCTCCATAAATGTATTAAAGGATATTAACAATAAAGCCTAAAAATGATGGATGAATATTGCAATGAACTTTTTCATTGCTGATCAGGTTAATAGATGGGGTGACGGAGAAGGTTAGTATGAGGCCTTCTAAAGGTCCTCAGGAGTTACTGCAGAGGACAAAAAGCAAAGATGAAATAGAGAAAATAGATATGGATAATAACCGTGCTTCTGAACAGGTGCAGTTTTCTCCTGTGCAACAGAGGGGACAGAGTAATAGCAGGTGATAACTAAATTGGTGTTTCAGTAATTGCAAAGTCTTGGTCCATGCCTTCACATCCTGCTGCTGTTCTTGGGTTACTCTGATGAGAGGACAAAGTATTCTTAAATGAATATACTTGTCTAATGATCCAATCCACCAAAAAAAAAAAAATTTTTTTTGAATGCTGTTAGACTGCCTCACATGCTGTTCACCAGCAAGCAGCACAGGGCAGCTGTAGCTCAGTTAGTTTTGTCTCTGAAGCTGTCTTAAATGTCCCAACTTGCCATCCTGTGTTTCTCAGTATGAAGGCTGATGTCCAAAAAAATTTCAACCATTGATTGACTGACTTTCTTTGATTGATATATTTCTTTGGCTTGACCTAATCAGTATTTCCAGGGACATTATGCCATGGATTGGTGTGGGATGCCTATAAAAAGGATGGCGACCTTAATATCATATCCAAGTTCACTTCCACTCCCTCAGAAAATTTCCTGTTCAGCCTAGACTAAACCACTTTGTGTTACACTCAGAAGAGCATTTGAGATGAGGGACTCATATTGAAATCAATATGGATCCATTGCAGATACAAGCTCTGGTTCCCTCTTGGCTTCATTTCCATGTGTGTAAAATGGTGAGAGTGGTAACCTCTGCCTCACAAAGCAGGAGGACAAAATACATTAAATACTGAGAGCAGCTCAGATGCGGTGGTGATGTGAAGGCACACAAGTACCAAGTTGCAAATATTTCAGACTAAAATGCCAGGAGGAAGAACAACTTCAGCACTGGAAGTAAGTCATCAGGGTATCTGCAAAGGGAAAAAAAAATTGCTTGAAAGAATCCCCTGAACAAATTAAATCTTGAGGCCTAAAGACAAAGGGAGAGAGAATTAATTTTTCTACAGATATGAAATGTTCTGAATCAGATAAGTCTTGTCATTAGAAAAGGCACTAAGCAGCAAATGTCTGGATAATACCGCCAGCTCCAAGCTTCTCTTGGAACCTCTAAATACATTAAATCCATAAAACTAAATGAAAGCAGCTGCAGTTTTATAGAAATAAAAGACTCTCATATTAAAAAGCTAAGAGCTTATGAAATGAAAGAAAAAATAATAATAAAATTAAAGTGGGGGAGGAGGGAAGAGAGAGAGAAGTGAAAGTTAGAAACATAGGTTCCTAGGAAAGGATGTTGCAAAAAGCTCTAAGTTAATATGTGAGAATAATGCAGAGGCAAAATAACACACATTCAGTGCTCAGTAAAAAAGAATAATAAATTTTTATTAAATATTTTTTGGCTTTAAAGATACATTTTAGTGTAAAAATGCCATTTTGCAATAAAACCTTTTAGAGAATTGCGTCCTCCAAAATTTTGGGGGCAGCCCAGAGGGTTTATCCCTTTTCTCATTTCTGTTTCAGTTTTCTGAACTGAAGCATTTTGACTTTCCACTTTGAAATATTAATTCTTCCACCTTTTTAAGTTACAAAAAAAGATAAATCTTTTTGTCCCCCTCTTCTTTTTCCTTAAACGCATCAGTGCATAGAAATAGCCAGGCATATTTTGTGAGAAAATCTGCTGTTTGTTCTCCTTGTGGAAAATGGAAACAAGGTTTCTGTCCAGCAGTAATTCCTCGTGTCTTATGCATCCTTGAGGTTCTGAGAAAAGAATGAAACTGGAGGGGGGGGGAATAGTTCGCACAAAAATAACTTTCATTTGTATGCAAATTTGCTTTCATTAGGATTTTCAGTTCTTCTTTCTTACATGTATTACAGCACTGTTTGGAGGCCTGCTGTACAAACACATGAATTCTGCATTGCTAACATCCCTTTGTGCAAGAGCTGTTGAGCCACATCTGTGTGATTTAAGCAGAGCTGCCACTTGTTGTGTCTTGGCTTTTGCAGAGTTGTTAGAGGAGATTCGTCTTGCCCCATCTACAGTGCTTGAAAGTCAACTGTCCATGCATGATTGGGCTGTCTTAGACCCATTTTATAGCCAGGAAAGGGACAGGAACCTTCAGAGGCACATTGACCTTTGCCTGTTGGTCTGCATTGTCTATAAAAAGAAGTCTGGGTTGAATAACTTGAACTTGGAGTTCAGATCACTGACTCCCACTCTAATTCCTTAACTTGTAAGAACCACTCTCACCAGATGGATGCTTTCTGTCGAAGCTGTGCATCACAGGACTGCTATTTTGCCAGCTATTCAGGAAAACGTGCATGTGGGCCATATGGCTAAAAGTAGCCTTGATATGTGGTGATTTAAATAGGCCTTCTCCTGTTTGCTTTGGTTTTTTTTAGTTTTTATGACATAGAAAGGATGAAGAGGGAGAAGCTGGCTGAACACCCTATTCACAGGAATAATTACTATTGTAAGACATTTGAAGGGAAAACAAAGAATTATTTGATTCCCACAAAGAGAAAGGCAAGAGCTGAGACAATGAGGCATCAATGAATACATATTAAACCAACTGCCCTCAAGTTGAGTATGGACTCGTAGTTAGAGCTGATCTATTCTCCCTTCCTGACTGTGTCACTGGTTTGGTACAAGATGATGGGTGAAATGGGTAGCATTCTTCTCCATTAATCATAAAACAAATAAAAGCTCAGATGTTACCACTGATGATTTCATGCACCAGACTTATTGACATTAATGATTACAAATGTTAAAAAATAATGATGATAATGATTTGAAATCTTAAAAGACTTTGTTTTGCTGAGAACTAGTATCCAATTTAAGTCCCATTATCCTTTAAATTCCTGTACCATTTTGCTTTTTGCTTTGTTCTGATATGTCAAGCCTGTGTAGCAATATCCTTTCCTAGTCCTCTTGCCTTGGACGGAAGACACAAAGGCCAGGGAAAGTTGTGTGATTTATTCTAATTTTCCTTAGAACCTCTCTCTTGATACACTGAAACTCCAAGTGGGCAAATGCTCCCAATCCAGGAAGGCAAAGCTTGTCAGATGTTACCATGACAACCTGAGTGTAATTAAGGCCCGTTTCAGCTGCTAACAGCTGTGTGCATTTTATCTGTAGTGAAGATTGTATATATATATACACACACACACACACATAGATAAATATATATCTACATGGAAGTGTACAGTGAGGATATCTGCATCTCTCTATCTGTACATAAACCCACACCTAAATTGTTGCCCCCCTGCACTTCCATATTAACTCAGCTGAATAACAAAATTTGCAAAGGCCTTGCTGTCTTAAGGATGCTGAAGCACCAGAGCTTCTCCATTGCCTTTCCTTTTACAACCAACCATTTTTAATGAAGGGTAGGAAAATAAATATTCATAGCTAAGAAAAAGAAAACCTTGCTTCAGGGTTAGAGTTTCCAGCATCTTTTCAAGCTGGTCATAGAGTCTATAATTTTTGTTCCTATTAAGGAGGAAATAGGAGCTGTTTCCTAGCATTAAATGTCTCTTGCAAAAGCATCAAGTTCTGAAAAAAGACACTTAACCTTTAGGTAACTCTTCCTGACTTCCTGCAGGAAGCCATTCTCACATGCATTGCTTCTGCACTCAGAATGGTGTGTGCTGCAGTGTGTCCCGGCACCATGCTCCTTGGAGTGCCCTGTCTCCAGGCTGGGCTGGACCCTCTGCATCCCAGAGCACAGTTGGTGCTGCTCTGCCAGGTCCTGTGCAGCAAGCAGCAGAGGTCAGGAGCTGCTGCAGCAGGTAGTCCTCTCACAGGAGAGGGAATGGGACCCACAGGAATGGATACTCAGGCCACTGAAAAATAGGTGCCAGACTGATGTCCCTCGGTAGCCAGCTGGGACAAGAATCTTTTGAGAGTTACCTAAAGCAGGTATGTTCACTGTCAGCTGTGAGCTTACTCTCCTGAGCTCACCAGATTTCCCTGTCTGTGCAAGAGGCTGCACTGGGCCTGCTTGGAGGATGTGAAGACCTTTCATTGTGTTGCAGTGACAGAATTGTCACCTAAAAAACAGTGGTTCAGTTGATTGTGCTGAAGGTAAATATGTTTGCTGTGAGTGTGTCTCTTAAGGGATGTGGGGTTTTATGAGATACCACGCGTAACTTGTCTGAGGCTGTGAATATATTAGACTCCCACTCAAGTTTAGATACACGTCCTTCCACCAGAGGAGTTTAACTCTTCATGGAGCCCACAGGGATACAGTAAAGCATGGGGAACATCATAATTAATACATTTTTTTATAAAATCTGTATAAATTGTCAGAAATGACAGCAGTTTCAGTAGGAACTGATGGTCAAGGGTTTAAATCAACAATTTATGTGAAAATAAAGGAAGATGAGGAGGTAAATAAAATGAAGAGCTGCTTTTGGGAAATATTGTTCACAAAGCGAATGCAGTGTAATGAAGGGAACTATGGTATTCAAAAGACAATTAAGCTCTGGACATATCTTCTAAGATCTAGATTTCCTGTTGTTATTGTTGTTTTTTGATGTCCTCTAGGTTTGCACCTGCTATAAACCATGCAAATGTGGATGTCCAGAGTGTGTTTGGCTGGCCTTTGGGTTTTGTTTTGGTTTTGTTTTGTGGTCTTTTTGGGTTTTTTTGTTTCTTTTTTTAAATTATAATAATCTGAGATGGAGAACACAGCTGCATTCTCCTGGTCTTTCACTTTGTGTGTGTGAAATTATAGGTGCCAAGGGATCCAGTGAACTTTTTGTTTTGGGAAGGAATCTCATTGCAATCTGCATTTTGGGAATGCAGAATTTCCCCTGAGTAAGTGAACAGGGTTATGTCCCTGAATGCTTCTTGCCTGGGGGACAAAGTAGAGGGAGACTGCAGACAGAGAAGCCAGCAGTGTGTGATTATGTCCATAAGGTCACGTGTCTAAGACACAGTTCTCAGAGGTCAGCTAACTCTTTGCAGCTCAGTTTTTGAGTGCCTGGCTGCAGAAAGGTAAGTCATCTGGCATCACTTTGCTTGAAATTTTTTGTCTCAATCCTACACACTCTTCTTTCCCAGATCTCTGGTTACAGTGTTTCTCTTTCTACTGCAAGTGATTGTGTCAGGACACTTTTTTTTTTTTTTTTTTTTTTTAATAGGAGATGGCTGAAAAGAGTTAGTTCGGTATTTTGATTAAAAGATCCTTAAAAATCCACTGAGAATGCATTTCATTTGTGTGCATACACCCACAGACGTGTAACTTGGAATATGTTCAGGCTTGGATACAATAATGGCCACATCCTAAGTACAGGTATCCTGCACTGGTAGGGGTTCAGCTACAGCTGCAAGATAAAGTGAGAGCAGTGTTCTACAAGTTAGCCTGAATCCAGAGAAATTAGAACAACTTGAATGCCATGCTGTACATTTAGCATGGTCTAAATGATTCCTCAGAAAAAAAAATATAATCTGCATTTTGTGGTATTTATATGAGGGAAATCCTGTTCAGGGAAAAGGGTGAGATGAAGGTTTCAAATAAAATAAATGGAATTTCTTGAAGACATTAAAAGGGGAAAAGGAGTTGGAATGGTGGGAAGATTGGGGTGACAGGGAGTAGGAGACCTTTGCAGAGTATGGAACTTTTTGTTAGAGGAATTCGTATGGGTTTTGATTTGAAGAATTCTGTGAATGATCAAAATATATTCTCCCTCCACCCACACCCAGTTCCTTCTCCCCAAAAAATCCCCACCAAACCAAAGAAAAACTGATTATGAAAACTGTTCATTTTTGCTGAAATAATTCCAAACTCGAGATGTCAAAGAATGATTTTCAGGTCCAACTCTTCTGTGTGAAAAGCTCCAGTTCTTAATTTCAAGTTGGCATATGCTTTATCAGACTGGAAATTCCATCTCTGAAGGAAAGCGGAAGAAATAATAAACTGGTAATTGGGGTAACATGATACCAAGATTAGCTCCTACATAGCTGCAATGCCTCAAGTCATTTTCTTAGGACTGTGATACACCCAGTTATATTCAAGATTATTTTGTCTTGCGATATATATATATTTCTTATATACTTAAATCCATGATTGATGTTTTATAGCTGGGTAGCCATTTTGTGAAGTGCAAAGTGAATACCCTCAGAGGAAAAGGAAAACATCAGCACCACTTCATTTTGCGCGCCATTTTTGGGTTTCTGCTGCCCTTTTTATACCCCATGAGAGGTGACACCAAGAGGAAAGTGTTTCACTGGCAGTTTGTATGGAGAAGTGGAGGAAGGTGAGGATGGGATGTGCAAGGGATAGAGAGGTTAAATATGTACAGAACTAGGTCACATTTTCCATGCTCAACTTCTGGATAGCAATCACAAAGAAAAAACTCATTCCTTCAGAAACCAGGATGTGCCTTGAATAAGGAGGAGTCTGTAAGAAAATTAAAAACATGCTTATCACACAGTCAAAGGATCTACATGGAACTGGGAGATTCAGCAGTTTAAATGTGCCTTTGGACTGTAAATAGACCCAAACCCCTATCTACCACTCAAACAGACTCCAGTCCTTTTTAACATAAGATTTACTTTAATTGCAAAAGCACATTACCATTTATCACCACACTCTAATCCCTAACCATACACCTCCTTAGCCTCTCTTATCCAGTAACTTTACTCAGCCTACTATAACTGATATAAATCTACATCTACATATCAAACATATTCATGAACCTCTGTCAAAAAAAGAAGAAAAAGAAGCCACCCTCTTCCCCATCAAGTGAAGGATTAAGCCAGCAGAGGTGTGCCTGTGCTACGTCATGATTTGCTACTGCTGAAGCTGAAGCTCACCAGAGGTGTCTGCATCCCATAGTAAGGGACAGGAACAGTCTCCCTGCCAGCCTTGCATGCGTAGCCCATAAATCCCTTTCCTGTCAGAGTGTAGGTGTTTGGTGTCACGGTGCTTTACGCATCTTCTCAGTTGCTGCCGAAGCTGCCTGAGGTCTGTGGTGATGGATCAGAGGTTTGATGTTGGTTTGCCTGTCTGTACACTTTGCTAGATAGAATAACAAAACTGGTAGCAAATTTTCAGGCATCAACCATGCATTGCATCAATTAAAAACTTCAGAAACAAAGTCTCTCCTGGTTCCTCTACTTTCCACTTGATCTCTTACTCCATGGGATAATGTAACAGTTTCCCTAAATCCTTCTCCTAATTACCATGTTCCTTCCTTTCTCCCTGAGATTTCTTGCAACCCCAATTCTCTTCTCACATTTTATTTGCTTGCCCTTTCTTTTGCTGCTAGGGGGCAAAACTACTCCAGTAGGGGAAAACAAGCATTTGCTGAGCTTATGTACTCTGGCAAAAACATAAGCATAAGATTTTTAACTAAACTTTTTTTCTCATATAATTTAAAACTGACTTTTAAAATTTTATGTAAAGTAGCAATTTTTGCGACATCATTTTTTCCAAAGGATAGATAAGTATTGTTATCTCAGTTGCGTGTGGGGTATTCAAGACACACAAGTTTGAATTAGATGAGCTCATATGTTCTACTGGATAAATTCTAAGCCACTGAGCATGTAGGTTGATATCTTAGGACGTTGACAAAATGTGATTGTATGGAATTTAGAAAAAACATCCTGAACATTAATTTTTGACAGAGCTTGGATTCAGTTTTTAACTGTTAGCATTTAAACTCATTTCTCATGTTTAACTGATGCAGAAATACAAAATACTTGGAGGAAGACAGAGACACTGCACTGAATTTTTTCTTAGGCAGCTTAATATGTTCAAAACAAAGCAGAGGGAGATGCCTCACTGTAAAGATAATTCTTTGTGCAGAGTCTGAAAAATGAGATCATGGTATAAAGAGGCTATTTCCAGACTGACGTAATTTCCTTATGGGCTTCTAATATAATTGTTTATTTTTCTTAGATTAATGTAAAAATAGAAAGAGTGCACTGAATATTTCAGGTGATCCATAAATCATACTCTGGCTATTTTGGTCTTGTCATCTCACTTTGTCCAGCTTGAATCATATTGTGGCACGCGGTCGAAAAGAAAAACACTGCTCACTGGAATTCAACACCAAGTGTGCAGGCATGAATATAACCCCCCCACGCACACATACACAGATATTACATGTTTCAAAATTCCAAAATCTTTTTTTCCTCCTATTTAATCTCTCTTATGTTTTTGATTTTGAGTATGAATTTTTGCTATTGCCTATGAAAACTGGGATGGAAAAATCTCATGACAGAGGCCAGTGCTTCCCCATCATATTCTCCCTTTTGCTGATTCAGGCAGTTCAGAGAACCATCTCAAACACAGAATGTTTTCTGAGCCTGAACTCTCAGCCTTTCCTGCCTCAGTTTTCAAACTCCTTGCTCTGTTTTCACAATGTTTGTTTGCTTGGCGTCACATTAAAACCTACTTTTGCTGGGACATCCTTTGAAATCTCCCTATCCAACCACAGCAATGCCCCTCTTTCTCTTTTCTCCTTCCTCTCACCCTCTTCATCTGTGAATACTCAGAGCTGCTGTTGGGGGAGTGACTTGTACCAGGGCAAACTGCATTTAATTCAAGTCACTCTTTACACCTACAGAGCTGCCTTCCTGCTGTTCAGCATATGTTATGAATCCCCTCTCCGTGCCTGGTCCATCCGCCTTGGCAATTTAATTCAAGTTGCACAGCATCATGCTTAGAGTCTCCAGTTTGCTCTCAAGTGTCAGCCAAGATGGCTGCTGTCATATTCACTTAAACATCCCATGTAGATGAGCCCTCTGTATGACAGGAGAAGGGATTTGGTGGGTCAAAACCAGCACGAACCAGGAGACACAGCAGTTCCTATTTCTAGCTGAGCTATCCTGACATTTCTGACCAGACTTCACATGCACAAAGGACTGATTGCAATACACACTTTCCTGATGAGTTTCTTCTAATTAATTATTTCTCTTCAAAGAAGTTGTGGGGGTTGATATGCTGATACACAGTATTTGCAGTCAGTCCAAAGTAGAGATCTGTCTCAAAAATTTTGGAGAATGCTTTATTAAGAAAAACCTAGAAGCAAAAAGCCCAAAATCATTGCAGGATTTACAAAGAAAGCACTAGGGACCAGAAAAGGCAAAAAGTGAGCAGTGTCAGTGCATCTGACAACATGTAACAGGATGCCTGTTCTTGCATCCTTTGGTTAAATCAACTCAAAGTTACTGTCTAGGAGGAGGGAAAAAGAAGGGGGGAGTGGAGGAGATAGAGGATAAAGGTGGATGGGGAACAGGGGGAAAGAAAGAGAAAGAAAAATCAATCGAAGCTGAGTGAGATTTTGTTTGCCAAGTTTCCAGCTGCTGCTCAGAGTGAATTTTTATGGCCAAGTTATAAACCTTTGAAAATAGGAGTTTCTAATGGAAATGCTGACAGACCCTTTATATGGTGACATTAACACTGGCCGCTCTGCAATTGTCCTTGCCTTCTTTTATTTATTTTCCTCTCTTTGTCCTTAAGGTCCTATCACACTTAGTGTGAGCCTGGTGAAGAAACAAAGAGAGAGAGAGAGGTCAAAATCCCTTAGAAACAGGAACTCTCTGTAAGCTGATGAAGCAGGTTGGGGAAGGACAATTTCACTGTGTGGGGACAGAAACGCTTCAAATTATTGTACCCTCCCACCACAAAGCCTATTGTGATGCAAATTAGTGTCAATCTCTCAATATATATTGTTTTATCTTTCTTCTTTTCTTTCCTACTCCCAGTAGCTAAAAGTCTTGTGAATGGTGTTCCTCCTCACAGCCAATTAATGAGGTAAATTTTTAAGCTAATAAAAAAGTGAGCTTGAGAGTAAAAGAAAAAAAGAAAGGGAACTGTACCCTCTGTTTTCCTTTTGGTATTTTGTGTGTTTTATATTCAGGTCTCTTTCTCAGCTGAAATTAAAGTTGTCTTTTGGAGGTAAACAGCCTTTCCTATGTGTTTATTGAGAAATTTGATTATATTTTTACAGGCTTTTAATTTACTTGAAGAAGTTCAACTTTCCTTGTGAGTGATGGCCTTAAAATGAGTCTTAAGCTATATTTCTGAAGAAGGTAGTCACCTCTGGGTTGCTGGAAAAAAAATGGTCAGGAATATGACCTTGTCCATATTTGCTGCCACAAGCTTTTCCTTCACATGTGCAGGTTGGGATGGGGAGCATCCAATGACTTGCAGAAAACAGGCTCTGTATGGATCCAGCAAAGGGATTAACAATTCTGAGGGCAACTGGGGACTCTGGAAAAGATGTAAAACTTTCCTGAAGGAAAGGGAGAAGGGGATGTGCAAGGAGGGAAATGAGAACTTCAGTCTTGGCCCCCTCATTTCCTTCTGCAACCCCTTTGACTTGCCAGACAAAAGAGAAAATTTCTGCATCACCTGAGATTTAGTTTGGTTTTATCGTTCTTGGAGTCATTAAGCATAAAGGTCTTTAATTAGAGAGGAGAAGAAAAACATCTCTGATCTTTAAAATTCTGCTGCTTACCTTTTCTGGGCCTTGCTGACTTGACTTTCCATCAGCAAGCTGCTGTGTACACCAGTGCCCCGGCAGCTGTGAGGGGGAGCAATGTCACATTTGTGAGGAGAGGTTTCTTATAAATTGCCCTGCCTGCAAAGGCTCCTCCCTGCCATGGTGGGTGGGTCCCAGGCCGGCCCCAGAGTGAGAGAGGCAAGGGCTGGGTCACAAGATGAGGATTTGTAGTATCTCTAGGCATCCTCTGAGAAAAGGAGATGACACCTTCACTCAAGAGATAATGGATGCTCCTCTCCAGCAAGGCAGCCTGTTTCCTGGTGGCACCACTTTCTAAAATCAGTGTATCTGTTCTTCAGAGTTTGTGCCCTGACTGGAGCTGAATGCACCTGCAGAGCATTCGGCCTCATTGAATTTAATAGATCTCTGTCATGCCTCCCTGCACTCCCCAGAAGGTGGAAGTCAAATACATGCTGCATGTTTCAGTGCTCTTCAAACACATGTTTAGCATCTTAACTTTATTTCTTGGTTTCCATTTTCATGGTACACAAAGGGTTTAATGTTTTCATTGTTATACACAGTAGTTTAATTTTTTTCCTTGTAGCCTCTGGGCTGTTGCACCACTGTTATGAGATCCCTCCTAGGAACAGCAGGGCAGAAATGTTCTTTATTATGTGCTTGAATTTAACTTTTTTTCCCTCTCCTCCCATTGCTCCCCCCACAGTTTCGTTTGCCTCTCTGGTTTTAATTAGCCTTGCTTTTCCAATTAACATCCTGGTCGGCTGCAGTGAGGCCAAAAGAGGGAACCAGAAAGGCATGGAAAGAACCCCCTTTTCTGAGAAAGACTCGTGGCTGAGGCTTGGAGACTGAATTTTCCCAAGGTGGAGCTGCATTGACTGATTCTTAATAAAAGGAGAATTTGAGGCCCAGCGGCACTGTGGGTTTGTAACAGGCATTGTTCCTTGAAAATATTAAGCTCAGTAGGAAGCACGTTCCCCCTTGGCCTCTCCTAGTCTCAGGTAGTGATATGGAAGCTATCATCACATTTGAACCCCTTGCAACCTGTCCCTAGGTGGTAATGCTTTATGAATACCACTGAACAAGCAAAAAGAAGAAAGGAAACAGGAAAATAAAAGATTAAAGCAAAACCTTTTGGCTTGTCCCCCAGCACAATCAGCTTGGTATTTTCAGTAAACTTTAAAAAAAAAAAAAAAAAAAAAAGGGGCTGAGCAGATCCCTTAATTGGAACTTAAAGATTTTCTCAGACATCTACCAAAAGTGTCAAACTGCTCTTAGTGCATCACCTAATGTGATACATTTATCCTCTCTAGCCTGGCACTTGCTTTTGATGAAGGGAATCTGGATTTTCCTCCCTAATTCTCCTTCTCCTGCACATATCCAGCAAATGGTGGGGCAGCACAGGCACTGTTGAAGTGTGGTCCCCCTTGCCCAGCAGAGACAAACTGGCTCTACTGGTCCCAGACCTTTCATAATGGCCCATCCTTCCATAAGGGTCACAGCAAATCACAGCCAAGCAAAAAGGGACCTGGATCAGCCTTGTTCCCTGGGGTGCAGTGTAGAGAAAAGTTGGTGATGGTGACTTCCGGCCAGCGATGCTCTGTCCAGCTTTCCTTTCTCTGCCCAAACTGTGTTTTCTGCCTGGAAGCTGATCTGCAGTCACAGAGTACTTGATCCTAGTGAGGCTTAGAATGAACCAAAGCCTTCTAACAAAGAACTGTAGGCACAAACTATATACCCATATATGCATATATAAATATATATATATATGCAGATTTGTATTCAGATTGGATTTGTCTGCATGACATTTCTAGATAAACAGCATCTCATAAGAATATCACTTTCTAAAGAATATTTTTTGTCTGATACAGCCAATATCTATTTATTGGCACAACCACAGTACAAAAAATGGCTTTGATCAAGACAGAGAATTTACCTAAATAAGGACAAATTAACATTTTAGAGAACACTTTTCCACCAGTGTTCTTGAACAGACTAAACTATCAGAACTTTATTTTTTTCTCTATGTCCCACTTCCAATCTCTGCTCATTTTTCTAGCTGTGATCATGCATCCTTAATTCTATTCAGATTTCTTTCCTGTGAGAAGATGGTATTAAATTAATAGCTTTGCTGGAAATACAAAAATAAGAATGTAGCCAATATGTAAAGTACCTGGAGATTTAGCACTTTGCTGAAGAAATTAATAATTACAACAATATGAATCTCATTGCTTTGCCCAGCCCACGAAAAAATTAACAAGTCTCTTCCCCTCTAGAGATAAAAATCTTATTTAGATCTGTCAGGAATATACTTTTGTTGCCTTTGCAATATCATTGTCAGTGTGGGGACGGGGGAGGGCAAGAAGATTCAATGTAATGTAACTGATTTTGAATCTAAATATTTGATCACATCATTCTCTGCTGAGATTTGTTTTTTTCCTTATCTTACTTCCAAGAGTTTATTTTACCCTCTTCCCATGTAGCTTTAGTCATATTCCATACATACATGGATGGTGTAGCTTTAGTCATATTCCAAAAGAGCTCTGTGTTAGACCCTGGATTCAGCCCTGGAAGGGTTATTATTAATAGTGATGTTTCTCAGTAAACTTGCCTCCCAAGGTTGCTCTAGCCAAGATTGTTTAGAAAACTCCACTGGGATACTTGTAAGGGACACCTTGGGTCTAAGGTACTAGCATTTAATGGACAAATCTATTTAGGTCCCTGTGTTAATATAAAATGGTTTTGTTAGTTGTGAAGCAGGCACAAAGCACTACTAATAACAGCTGTGAAACAGAGCTAATTTGAGCATCAGTGGCCACCTGAACACTGGAAATTCAGGGCACTTTTAAAGTCTCTCTGTTCTTGACAAATAAAATTGGATTGATTTAAATTTCATTATTAAAACAAATCCTTTCTTCCCATAGATTTTTTTTTTTTTCACTTCTTTGAAAGCAAAAATTACTTTTTTCTTGAGACAAGAACATAATTTGATAGCTAGGAGAAGTATATTTCCTGATTGTCCATGCTTCCAAAGCAAGGCTGATCCCAGGCTGGTCTTGTAATTCAAAAGGATTTGGAGCCTGTGCTAACGTAATAATGCCAATATTGGTGCTATTAATTTTGTGTTTCATTCTGCCATGTTGCAGTTTTAGGATTGGATAGACTTGTCTCCTGCTCTGTGGGGAGCTGTCAACCAGATGATCTCCCCAGCTCAGAGTGCTGCTTATTTTCTCTGGTAAAGTGTTGCAGTAGCCAGAGCAGCCACAGAAATGGGGAGTCAGAGGACATTTCTGAGTAAAGAGAGGTGGTTTGTAGCTTCAGCATTGCAGCTCCCAGTGTGGGATGAAATTATCTCAGAATCCAGCCAGGTCCCCACTTTGTGTGAGAGAGAGAGAAAGAAAGGAGGGTACAGAGAGCAGGGAGGAAGAGACAAAGAGAGACACCAAACCGTCATGCAGACACTTTCTTCCTACCCCCAATTACCGGTGTTTCCCTTCGTCTGCCTCTTTTTAAAAACCCATTTTCCACAGTTCACAAAAGTGGTCTTTGTGTCTGTCCTTTTCTTTCTACATTGAATAATGCAGTGCTTTTACATTTCCTTCTTGGAAGACTAAATCCTCACATGCTTGCGTCTTGTTCAGAATCTAGCCTAACAGTCAATTTGTGTTCACTAGGGCAGGGGGAGTAACAACCTTATTTGAAGAAAGTGTGGGGGGAAAAAATAGAGGGCATTTTTTCTGGAATATTTCTGAAAGAAACCTTGTAGAAGGGCAGAAAGTTATAGATGATTTAGCATTTTTTCTCTGGGACAGCTGGGTGGAGGAAAGGTTTTTGGACAGCAGGGAACTACCGACTGGTGGTATGTGATGCTACCTAGGTGTTGGGTAGCAACACAGCAAGAAACAGCAAAAGAAGCAAAAGGCCATTTGACCAGCTCATTTCCTGTGTCTGTAGTGCTGTGCTTTTAAACAATGTGCTGCTTTGGCTTTTCTTCCTGGGCTCTGTGGTGGATAATACCAACAGTTTTTGTGCTGCCCTGGTATCCTGTGTGCACCGGTGTAGCTCAGTCTTGCCATGACCCTGTGAATATCACTTTCAGTGGCATGGATCTGTCCTGTTGCTCTTGACTCTGCAGTGCTGTGCAGGCTCTCCCGTAACTGACAGGTGCATTTCTCAGGGGACTTATTTGTCAACCTGGAATTCCCCTTCCCCTGCTTTAGCAAAAACCTGTCGACATGATTAGCATGGGGACTGCTGATTCACCAAGTGGGAAACAAGAGGAGATTGTTCATTTGCTAATGTCAGACGTCAGTTCAAGGTAATCTTTGACCCTTGGTCAGGTCTCAAGAAATGAAGCTAAGTGATACCTTGGCGAGTTTACTTTGACAGAAGCAGCAAAATATTATTATAAATTATATAGAGATTAAAAAGGAAAAAATAATGTGGAAAAAGCATTCCATGGGGGAAAAATTGGTAGCAAGGAATCCCCATCTCTTTGAAGGTATCTTCATCCACCATTTTTTACTTTAAAAAAAAAAAAAAATCCTAATCTTAACCTAATCCTGTTCAAGTTTCAAGGAGAACTGGGAGAGGAAAACAAACAACAAACAAACAAACTCCCCCCCCAAAAAATCGCCACCAAGAAAACCCCCACCAAAACAATGGAAAGCCTTAGTGTTAACAGAGATCTAAAAAACATGTATCACTTACATTGGCAAAAGACCTTACTGATGGCAAGTTGGTATGGCCCTAATAAAATAATGTGAAAGGTGTTTAATTTGTGGGATAAATTAATGGTTAGCAGCATGAAAAATCCATACAGTACACAATATCCTCTGTTGGATTTCATATCCAATATTGACAGGGAACAAAATATTCTGGGCTTTTAACAGTGGCTAATACTAAGATTTTACAGAGCTGATTACATTTTTCTTTATGCCTGCTCTTTACATAAACTGCAAGAGACTGGATATATTTTTAAGTCTGAGCTAGAAGATGACTGAATTCTCTCCCTAAAACCCCTCTGATTTTAAATTGTTGCCTAAAGTAGGGTCTTAATCAGTCACTGGTGCAAATGACTCGTGAGCATCTGCCAGGCTAATCCAAACCTCACTGATGTTAGTAGGAATCCTTAACTCCATTGTGAATGGTCCATGAAAGCAAGTAGCTGAGATTTCCCTTCCCAGTTAAAACCCACACAGAGGGACCATGAAAAAACATCTCAGGGTCAATTTCCAATGGAGAACAGTGAAAATCTCTTAAAAAGTGTTACTCACAACTCATTTTTCATGTCTCTGGCCGTTCCCTCCTGACTCTTTGCCTTCCTATGCTACCCGTGAATGTGCAGCCCCTACACTGCAGCTTGGTCTTGGTAACCCTCAGACCAGAATCGCCCACCACAGCAGCTAGGAATAGAACTCTTGGGCAGATACTCAGTGGCAGAATTTGAGATAAATGAATCCCTGTCTATTACAGTTCCCTCCTAAATACCCTTACTAGCATCCTGGTGAGATGAGTCTCCATTTCTCGTCTGATGATACAAACAGATGATCTTTTAACAGTTCCAGTGGTGGGAATGCTGTTCCCTTGTCTTCCGAAGAAGAGTTTAGAAACCGACAGGTAATTAGCAGGAGCAACTGTTCATATGAATAGGCCTATGTCCAGCTTTCCCCTCTTTAACTGTTATGCTCTGTGGAAACAGGGAAAAATGATATATCAGTGCAAGAGCAACTATATTTCATGTTCTTTTTCCTCTTCTCCATCATTTACAGTAGTTCCAACAGTACTGATGTGGTGTTAAAGCCGAGACCTGCTAAAAAATGAGACAGTTGACATTTATGTCAATGGATTCAGAATTTTTCCTTTTTGTTATATTATATGACACCTAAGGGTTTTTTGATCCATTTCTTGAAATTCAGAATTCTAAAATTTCTGTTTTCAATGGTGGTTTTGTTCAGAAAATGTAACTAAGTCGGTTAAAACAATCTGCTGCATAGACAGCTTCAAATAGAAGAAGATAAAAGTAAATTTTTTAGAGTTCTTTGGGGCTTTTTTCTGCTTTGGTGTCTTCTATGTCAACATTTTGTGAGGCGGGTGTTAAAGGAAAGAAATACACTAGAGGCTTCAGTATAAATTAAGACGTGCTTTCCAAATCATTAAAGGGAACTGTTAATATTCACAGACACTTCCAGGGGTCAGTTCAGCCTACCTAGGATCTGAATTGCCATCTGGCTATGCCAATCTCTGCTCATTCAACACATAGTGAACTTAGGGACTAGACTCCTAATACTAAGATGCTGTCTCCAATTTTGTATTAATATTCTACTCAGATGTGAATGATTGTACTTCCATTAGAATCATCTAATTCAGACGGTGCTTTTTTTTTAACGTGAGCTGTTGCCTTGTCAAAAATAGTTCTGCTGGTAATGTAGTAATTCAGATTGCAAAGTTATGCATCAATAATTGCATGGTAGGTTCAGTGAGAGGCAGGACCCTGCAGGGTTAAGCACCTCATGAAAGTGCAGAGATGTCCCTTGCCTTTGGGAGTTTTCCAGTGGGGGGCAGGAGTAGAGAGGGATGGCAAAAAATTTGGGTAAAGGAAGGCTTGTTCACCAGTAGCCAGCAGTGCGGTACAGCTGTGAAGCAAACTGGTGATTCAGCCTTGTGTTTTTGACTGCCTGCCCTTGATTCACTCCAGCTGAGGTGTCAAGTTAGGAGCTAATCTCCTTCAGTTCACTCAGCAGTCAATGAAATCTCTTGAAGCGTTTCTGAAGGACAGGTTACTTAAGAGCTTGAAGTTAATGAGATAAATTGAACAGTTGGTGCCCCTTTAAGTTGCTGTCACTTCTACCCATTGAAATCTCCAACATGCATTTGGTATGGCAGCATGACAAATCCTTAGCAACAGTAATGACGACTTCAGTCTCTCTAACACCAGTTAGCCAATATAATATAAAAGTGTTAGTAGTAGATGTTGTATTTTTGGTTAGATATGTTATTTCTCTAGCTGGGAGAGGTGCTCCATGCAGAGCCCCATCAATAGCTCTGGAAACCATACTCAGTGTTGCTAATTGGATCCTCTGCGTTTTCTAAATTGAGGGAGAAATGCTGGAACTGAGAAAGAGGCTGGAGCACCTCTTTTCCCTATTCACTCTCCAGCATATCTGCAGCTGCAACCATTGTTTTTCGAAGTAATTTCTAGGAACCCAGACAATGGAGATTACATGATCACTACAGTGGCTCCTCTGGAGACAGGTGATTAAATGCGTTGATTAGAAATTTGCTGCTCACCTCTGATAGCAATCACATGGATCAAAAAGTCAGCCACAGGTGAAAAAAAACCAAAAACCTGACTTTTGAGAAGAACTGAGTACATTTCTGTCAAATACTTACAATAGTATAGCACAATTAACTAGTGAGCAATGAGTTGAAAAAGTTTTCTAGGTAAGTAATTTACCACATAAAAAACAAATGTATGAATTTAGATGTTCTGTGTCTACCTCATGCATGGACATTTTGGTAACCACTACCTACTCTGCTACGACAGATACTCAAGTACAGCAGCTGCCATAGTCTTGAGCAAGTTTTTGTCCCTCATCTCTTCTGGCCCACCTAGCAATATGGTCACTCTGGCAAATTGTAAAGTACCTTAGTTTTCCCTTGAAGAGGAAAGTCTTTTTTACACTAAAGTATATATTTAGGGCTTCCTGCAGGGACATAGCTTATGTGGGACAGAGAACTGGAATGAAGAACTCACGGTTCCTGTAGAACCTGCAGAACAGAAGAATTAGATGTCCAACATGGAAGGCTTCTCCCTTTTTCAGCATATAGGAGGTGGTGGAGTAGAGAAGACTGGTTGGTGCAGACAAAAGCACAATGCTTTGTGTGTTTTCTCAAATTTGTAAAATCTAGAAACAGGTATATATTTTCAAAGGACTTATTGGCAGCAGTTGAAATTATTTGTGTTGCTTAGGTGTTGTGACCTGTTGTGCTTGTGGTCCTATAAGTACTCAGTAATAGACAATGTCTATTCTGATGTTTTGGGTATTTTTAAAAATATGGAGACAAAATCTACAGCAGCATGGGAAGGGGAAATGTTTTATACTTAATGTACTCTTATTATTATTTTTCCTTCTTGTCTTCTCCTGATTTTGCTCCTTGGACACAAATTGCAAGATGTTGAGACATTACAAGTGTGTTTTCATGGTGGGGTTCCAGAATGAGCCAGAGGGATGTGCAAGCTAACACAAGACGCATATTAATTTACAGGTTTTACAGAAAACTTGTGATAAAATCAAGATTTCAAACCTGATTTACCTGTGTCCCAGTGATTTAAGAGCAGAGTTGGACGTTTAAGTTAATTTTTAGCTTATCAAGAGCTAAAAGACCCCAAACTAATTGGGGTCAGATTTTAGGGACATTCTGGATAATAATAAGATGTGAAATGTCAATCTAGGATGTTTATGTCTCCAGAATGTTGCACTTTTCTTGGCCCTAGGAGGCCTCTCTCTCAAGGAAAGTTTGCCATTCAGCTACCTGTGAATAAGATTCTTTTCTAGGTCAGCAGAGCAGACCACGAGCTTTTGAACGAGACCAGACTAAGGTTGGCCCCCTTGGCCACTGAATAATTGAGCAGACAGGAGATGTCACAAAAAGTGACAAAACAAAACTTTTGAGGCTGCTGTCATTTTTGTTACACTGCACAGGGAAACAGTGTTTTACTTGAAGAGTTTCACAGAGAAAAGAGAAGTACAGAATTTTTTATTTCTCCAAAGACTCCTTAGCAACAGTACTTTTTGCTTCCAGTTTGCTGCCACACCTATAGGCTCAATTCTTCACCAATGTCACCCCACTGAAACTGGTGATGAAGCTGCCCTCCACAAGATAAACTACATTTGTCATGACAGGTCTGAGTGTGGCATTTTGAACTCACTGTGTATGGCCTTAGGCTCTTCTGTCTTGAAAGGAACTGTATTTCCATCTCAGGCATAGAGAGACTTTTTCATCCTAGACAGGACTCAGCCCTCCTTGCTTTAGTGATGCCTTGACTTCTCCTGTTGCTCTGTGTCTGGACTCCTGATACTGCTTCCTAGTGCTTCACAGACAAGGGCGGCAAGAGCCATAGTTATGTATAATGCTGCCACTGGCTGCAAATGAGGCTCAAGAGCTTCAGAAATGTTTAGAAAGGGTGCCAGACCTAGAAGATCAGTGTGTGCAACAACAAGCCAATAAATACTCAGGAGTGTGTATAGGAGTCAGAAGGCTACAGTGTCTGGATTCAGGAGTCCCCAACATGTGCAGCTTAACCAGCTGACCAGTGTAACCAGTTATTTTGTCTTAAATTTTCATCCATTTTTTCTACTCATATTTTTAATCTATTTGCTTTCTATATTTTCCATTTTTTGAAATGTGAGTAAAATGACAGTAAATAGTATTACAGTGTAGAGGTCAAGAAGCTACATCTTTGAAAACACCACAATACTTTTTGAATTCTTACGCTTGGGTTTCTGAGAACATGAGTCTTAAACATTTTTACATTTTTACATGTACATTTTACATTTGTGCCTTTTTTTGGTCCATTTAACTGGCTAGCCAAGTCCTTCTCCCTCTCTCTCTTTCTCTTCCTCTCTCTCCCTCCTCTTCTGGAATAAGCCCTCTGAAATGTATTCAGTTCCCACAAATCTAATGAAAATAAGGCTGTGGATAGAGGAGGGAAAGCCTGATTCTCACTGAGGGAAAAGCCTTTGTTGAGATTAAGCACATTACTTTGACATCAGAGAATCCAAACTGGGAAGACTGGATAAATTAATGTTCAGTAGTGCCATCATTTATGTACCTACATGCAGGTATCTGGCTATCTGCTCCTTCAAAAAGATAATATTATTTATTTATTTTTTTTTAAATATAAGAACTGTATGTTAATTTTGGACAAAAAAAATCACACTTTTCACCTGGATGACCAGTTTGCCCTAGCTATTATCACAAACCAGTTTTAAACCAGGACTTTTTATAAGCATTTATACTAGGGAAAATCACTGCACTTTCCTCTAAACTCCCTGGGGCCCATATGATGGAGAGAGGACAAGCACTTTACTGGAACAGAACAGTACTGTTGTAGCTGCATATAAAATTCTTTCCTTTTTTTCAAAAAAATGGGGATTGGTGTCACTGACCTGAAGGTGCTGCAGAGGTGTCTCCCACATGAGCTTATCCTGCAGTGGGATGTGGCAGCCATGAGACCAGCAAGCAGTAGTTCTGCACAGAGCTGTAGGACAGGAGTCCACCCAAAACAGAAAATCAACCTTTTAAACAAAAAAGAGGAAAATGTGAAGATGGATTTCTCTATTAAAGTTAAAAAACACTTGAAGGAAAAGTATTTGTCTGAATTATGACACTGATAGTCACCTTTTCAACAAACTCTCTAAATAGATTTTCGTTTTCCTTTCAAAAGTTCACTGCAGAACTTTAATAACCAGGTGAGAAAATTTTGGAGACCCTTAGAAGGGACAAACTTGTATACGTAGCTCAAGCACAGTCCAGTGGGGTCCCATCCACCCAATATGTCCTTCTCAACTGATCCCCATCCAAACAAATCAACTTTTCTCTAGTAGCTGCTGGGTCCTTTTGCATCCCAAACCTTCAAAGAGAGCAGATCTACTGATCTGACCTGAGTACAAGATACCCTTCACTGCTGCTGCAGCAGGGCTGCCAGGATACTCCTGCCATCAACAGAGCTATCCATCCAATCCTTACTGGTAAATTGGAGCACAAATCACATGCTTTTTCAGGCTAATGATGATATAAGGGAGTACAATCCATGGGTTGCCACTGCAGCAGCTCCAGGCAAGCACAACCTCTGCTATTCAAACAAGAGAGAGGAAGAAAGCTTCCAAAATTCACCTGGTCTTTGCCCGTTGTGAATGATATTTCTCCTCCTGGCGTCAGGCTTCATAATTAATATCAGAGCCAGGTACTACTGCCAGTGAGACTTGGTAAACCTGGTGTAGCAAAACTCAGTTTTTGCTTGCTAACCTTTGACTCTCACAAGTATGGTCAAAGATGGGAAAATATCTCATGTTATTCTGAAAGCCTCTCTCCCTCAGGTGTCTGCCCAAGCAATGCAGCACCAGCCTGCCTGGCAGGGAGGATGGTGCAGGATTTTGTGACTGGTTGAGAGAGACAATATATCATGAATTCGAGTCTGCCTTGTGCTTCTGTTGGAGCAAATGGGAGTTTTGTCTCTAATTTTGTGGAGAGCAGAATCAGGGCCCTGGTCGACAGAAAATCAACCTTTTAAACAAAAAAGAGGAAAATGTGAAGATGGATTTCTCTATTAAAGTTAAAAAACACTTGAAGGAAAAGTATTTGTCTGAATTATGACACTGATAGTCACCTTTTCAACGAACTCTCTAAATAGATTTGTGTTTTCCTTTCAAAAGTTCACTGCAGAACTTTACTAACCATTAAATTTTGTTTACAAAGTTATAGGTGTGAATATAAAGCATAAATTTAATATTTAATATAAAAGAGCTCTTGCTTATTATATGTGCAATTGATTCATTTTTTTATTATTATCCCTGTCATAGTGATTATTGTTTCTTTCTCACTGAAATCTATTTCTGATGGTCAATTCTAAGCAGACACTTTTTCTGTGATTAACATCATGGGACATTTCATTACAGGCAATCGAAGATTTTGATCTTAAATAGTTTTTTGATAATTAATTTGATGTTTTATTGAGTGGTATCTATCTATCACACATCTTTGTGATAGATGAAGGAGGCAAACTCTGAATTGTATGACACCACACAAAACTTGGGCTGAATAACTTACCACAAAGAATATTTACCATTTGGAAAAAAAGAAACCAGCTATATTTAGAGTAAAGTCTCTCTAACTAGTTCTTCTGTAATGTGCAATTTAAGATTGACATGCCATCTAATCTATAACAGTGGATTGCACCACTTTCCTTACTGCTGCATTCAAATATTGAGCCTAGTTTGAAGTATTGATTCAGCTGTCTTCAGCCACTAGAAATATGACAGTTTATACCAGCTATCTGTTTAGTAATGTCTCCATAAAGTGATACATTTAAAAAATACACACTTAAAAATAATACTTTAATTTTTGCTTGTTTCTTTAAAAAACCATAATGGTTGTCATTAAATGAAAATAAAATGCTCTAATTCTGAAGGACAAGCTTTATTTTTATTTTTTTTACTGCAGCCAGTCAGGTCGGATGTACAGTCCCTGTGCAGCTGGTACTCCTTTTACTGCTAGTGTTGTGGACATCCTCATTTTATTTTGATTTTTAAACAATTTTGTTCAAGAACGCTTGCTTAATTGGACCTTTATTCCCTCACCATGCTGGTTCAGATCTGAGCTCTCACATCTGAAGGGCTGGTCTGTTTGAAAGCTCCTGTGTGTCAAAGCAGAGGAGAGAAATAGAACCATTAGGAATTATTCATACAGCGATGAGATTTCAAGGAAAAAAAAATCCTGCCTTAATTTTTGCTCAGTGAAGTGGAGGCCAAGCTGATCTTCTGACCCAAAGACACTCTGCATGCCTGTGGCTCATTTCTTCTGTAGTTCTTCCGGCATCATGTCTTGCTTCAAGCTTCCCTCTGTCCCACCCCACAGAAGATAACCTAGAGACTGAGGGACAGAGACACCACAGAAGGGAAGATCTCCTGGGGTTGACACTATGCTAATATCAAATAACAAAATTAAACCCAAACTTGTTAGTGGGTAGGTCACAGAGCCAACCCTTTTAACATGACTTCTTTATGCCAGAGGGAAAAGAATATGAATCAACAGGCAGGACAGAGACTCTGCTTCTGCTGAATGACTCATTCTGGGAGTGAATTGTCTTCATTAGCATAGTGTCACCCATATGTTTTCCTCTGTGGAAGGAAAGGGCTTCAGTTTCTCCTCTTCCTCACTTGACCTTCTTCAATGTTATTGTAGAAAACCACTTGGAGATCCAGCACCAGCTCTGTTGCTTTCCTGCTTTTCTCTTTTTTGTTTTTCAATGTGACAATAAATGCTATTTGAAACCAAAATCTTTTTAGGCTACTTACTCTCTCTTCTATTTAATTTCGTATATCAAGACTACATTATGACATTCTAATCAGGTTCCCACATCACACCCATTGTTGCTGAAGTGACTTTTATTTATTGGTTCTTCCTTTCTCTCTTGTGCCCTCCTTCATAAGAAGGACGTTGGGGCTATCCGGGAAATGACTCACTCAGTGAGAAATCCATTTGTATCATACAAGAAGGGCGAAACAGATTTGCTCAGTTGCTTGCAGAATGTGAGGGCACACTTTCTTGGTACTTTTCCAGTGTCTTCCCCCTCTTTTGAGCCTGGGAAACAAATAATTTTGAAATTGCTTTTTCTAGCTTGGATTGAGTGTTTTCTCTCACATCTGTCTCAAGGTTACTGACTATAGAAGGAATTGAGGGAGAGAGAGGAAGGCAAGTGGCTGGTGATAGAAGCCTAGGTGAGGTTATCCAGCATATCTTCCTTATTCTAAAGAGGGATCAACTACTCTTTTCTGTGGAATTTGAACAGGAGGGTTTTTGAATTCTGTGGAGCTGAATTTCTCGCCTGATTATTATCTAATCCCAACATGCAAGATTAAAATTGCTAGTTCTAAAGCTGAGAAATACATATGTGAGGAATGAGGCTTTTAGGTGTATTGATCAAACTACCAGTTTTATATGAAAATTAGTTGGTATTTAATCTATCTAGCAACATATATCAAAATTACAACCTAAGGTTTTTAATACTTATAAAAAAATTGGGAAGGGAGGTTTGGGGAAATATAAATCAATGGGATAAATTGTAATTAGCTTTTTTTCTGATAAATTATAGTTGCTTCCCTGAACAAGAACTCACTACAGTCACTATATATATTTAAATTGCATTAACTATTCTAAGAGCTGTAAAATACCTGGAGCATGGGAGATGTCTAATATAATAAAGAAAATAGTAAGTAACCATATATAACTAGGAGCTAGTGTTGAATTTTTATGGGTCATGTTGTTTATAGGCTTATAACTGTGCTCTTGGTTGGAGCATGCACTAAGGAATACCTAACTAAGAATCAAGGAGAATACTCTGCCAGAAGATTTGCATGAGTTCTTTTCTTTTATAAACTCTATATATTAACCATGTTCAAATATGGTAGCCTGTTCATGGAACGTTAGATTAAAAAAAAACAACAGTAGAAGACAAAACTTTTGTCAAAATATACTGTGTTTAAATATCTTTCAGTACCAAGTGTAAGAAATTACAGAGGATTACTAAAATAAAAGAAAATAAATAAAATAATATATAAACAAAATAATAAATAAATAAATAAAAATTTAAAATAAATAAATTTTTAAAAAACCTGCAAACATTCCAGAAACATTGAATTTCAAAATTTCATTACTGTTTTAAACAACTTGCAAGTTCTCAGAGCTGAGATTTTGTTGCAACAAAACCTTCACTTTACTAGCAACTGAAGTTGTGGTCAAAGAGAACACAAACGTAGACCTGGAGAATCAAGTTTTGAAGAAACCTTTTGGCATTAATCAAACTGACATCTTTAGGATGTTTTTTTCATACGCCTTCTCCACCACTAACATTTTCAAGGCTGCGCTCAATCACTTCCAGCACACATGCTCAGTAGTTTTATAACTGGAAGTTGACTTATTGAGTTGTCCCTCCTCTTCACTGCCACTTTTATTTGGCTTCAGATTCTAAAATTCTCATCCTCCAGTTCAAAGTGACTTTGTTAGAGTACCTATATGTGACTTGGTCTTACACCTGGGCCTATCTGAGGTGCCTTTAGCAACAATTCTTTAAACCTTGGTACAGTCATAAAACCTTCCAAGAAGATTGCAGTTAGCTCATCACCTTCTAATGGATGCCTTGTACAGCCCCCGAAGCAAAGAAAACTGTTCTGAAATACACCTTGGGTTTGCTGTCCTTCTGGTCATCAAACATTAACACCAAATGTTTGCAATTAGATTGCCTATTGTAGAGACTCAGGAGTTCTTCAAATATAAAGCAGCAAATGGTTCTGAGATAATGGTAGGCATTATCCCCCATAGGAGAGATCCTATTTTCAGTGACATGCTATCTTAATTCTGCTTTCAGCTGCTATGCAGAAAAAAAAAAAAAAAAGAATGTTATTTCAGTCCAACTCTGAGCATTTGGTTCTTGGTCTGCATCATGCTAAAGTTTTCTTTGGCCCTACTGCTGCTTTCTTTTCTTATAACAATGCATCTATCAGGATTTTCAGGCTAATTTAGGGATCTGCCTGCTTACATGTTTATTATGAGTCTCAATCAAGCCATCAAGTCTTCTTCAAAAGTACAGAAGGCCTGGAAGTGCTTAGGATGTAATGAAAATAAGCAGCTTTATGACCATAAAGGAGGAGGGAAAGAGTGGGTGGCAGATGAGAATAAGCAAGGGGAAGTTTGCACGTCTGTTTTTTCTGTATGGTCCAATAGACAGAATTTCAATTCCACAAAGTCCTAAGTAAACTCTGTTGAGTTCTCTGGCTGCAGCAGACATCCTACATGACTTTAGAAGTTACTTAGCTTGTCTGTGGCTCAATTCCCCTTCCTGCTCACTTGTTTTTAGGCAGCACATTGCTGATAACAAGATATTCATAATTAGTGTCAGAGTAATAGATAGGAGTTGCACAGATAATCTGAGAGTGGTGACTTTCCTTAGGGCCATATGCCAAGTCCTGGCTAGTGCAGAAATAAAGCCACATCCTTTGTAGGTTGGTGGCTTCCTAGTGAGATCTTCTGCTTGCTGTGCTGTGTTGATTGACAGGAAAAAGGCACTGGTTGGTGTGCTTCAGGATTGGACAGATTATGGACACATGCCACCACAAACAATCAGTTTAAAATTTTTCTTGTAGTTGCTATCACTTGGATCTTTTTGCAGCAGTGACTGAAGACACTGAGTATAAACACTGGATGAAGAATGATGGGCAAGAATATCTGACCTGAAAACTGACCTTGGTTTTGGAGGCTAATCCAGTTTGGTGCTCAGTGTGTTCATCTCCCCACCAGCTTCACCAGAATATGAGCAAGCTGTGCACCTCAAAGGATCAGCCTCCTTTGGCCTTTGGCAATGCATTAATTAAATGAGGATAATGCTTACTTTCCCCTTGAGGATATTGTGGGACTTGGCATAGAGATATTTTGAGCCCTTCTCATGAAAGACACTGCACAGAGTAAATGCCAAGCTTTATGCACCTCTTGAGAATCAAAAGGTCACCCACTGAAGACCAGGGTAAATTCCCATTGATTTTATGAGAACTCTGGGTAGAGCCCAGAAAAACAATCCCCAGGGCACGGACTGATCCTTCTGGCCTACTCAGTGTTGGGATCCTGTAAGCTTTGATACTTTCTGGAATTAAATAATTCACCTCTTTCTTAATTTTATCATCATTAATTGAGCCTATCTTGAAGAGAAGCAGTAGGTCAGTTGGATGGGGGGGTAAGGAAGCCACATGGAATAAGCATGGAGGAATTAATTAGGTATGCTGCTGGCAATGTGCTGCTACCTTCTGTGGAAGCCACACTTCTTAGAGCTATGGAACTATCAGGGAATGAAAAATAAAATAAAAGGCTTTAGATTTATGATTCCCACTCTTATGTGCTCTTGCCATCGTTCATATGGATTAGGACTTAAGTTCAAACATTCCCTGTAGAAACGAGGGTTTGCTGACTTAGAACAAACAGCATAAGGAATACAGGTTAGGCAAACCGAGAGATACTCAGGTTCATCTTAAGTTTCAGCTGGAGTAGGTCTGAAGTGCTATGTTTAATTTTTTTTTACTCTGATGCAGTAATATTCATAGGATAAACAGAAACTGCAGAATCTGTATTGGTCAGAGTTTTTCAATGCTGTTTTGGGGGAGAAATGTAAACTAGACCTAACACTCAAATATTTTTATAATTCCTTTTCCTTGTCTTTTTCTGCTTCTAGCTTCTTCCAATATCTGTCCTTTCTACAGTTTCTAGGTTATCTCAGAGTCATCCCGGGCAGTGATAATGTTGACAAGTCCAGGTGTACCAGAGTGACAAATTCCTTCTACCTGAACAAGAAGAGGAAACTGATATCTTGGTATCCAGCACTGTGGCAGTGCACAGAGATCAAGAGTCAAGGCATCTCTATACAAATTAGACTTTATATAAACATACCTTTTAGCATAAAAGTTGTAAAAGTTATATTTGTCAGATGAAGGAAAATAAAATAATTAAATATAAAGTTAGAGGTAGGAGCAGGAAAAAAATGAGGAATGACAAACACAAATTTGGCCTCTCTCTCATGGAAGCCATGTAAAGATATGTTTCTATGGAGGCTGATAAGTCCTCTATTCAGAGAGTTTACAACTACCACAGGGAACAGCAAGTTTCAATATATAGGAAAAGAGGACTGCTTTAGGACTGTCATGCTGTTTCAGTCTATAGAAGCTGTGAAGATGATATTAGACAAGCATTCACGAACTACTGGATATTAATATTTCCTTCTGGATCAGCTGATCTTTTACGATTCCTCACAGCTCTAATCACTAGCTTCTTTTGGGATAACTCACAGCTCTGATCACTAGCTTAAGAAACAACAACACTGATTTGAGACCTGAACTTCGAAGAAGATGGAGAAGGAAATATTATGTACCTTGTAATATTTTTTTCAGCTGCTCTGGAATACAAGTCCAGACTTAAAATCATGTAACAGCTGAAAATGTGACTCTTAGCCTACTTGCACAGTTCAATTCTCTTTCTCGCCTGGGGCCAAGGCTGTCCCCAGGGTTGTTTGATTTTGTTCTGCTTCATCCTGAGCACAAATTCCCTCTTTTTCATAAATCCAAAAGACAGAGCAACACATCATAATGAAGGCAAATCCCATGATCCAGGAACCTAAACTGTAAAACCACTCTCTAGCTATCCTACTAGTTAAGTGACTTCTCCTTTCCACTTCTCACCCTCCCTTGCACCCATTCTGACTATGAATTTTGGGTCTGTACCACCCTGTGTTGATACCAAGTCAGAAGGCACTTTTCTCTGTCTCCACATTAGGCAAATCATTCAGTGGTGTCATTAAACAAGAAGCGTCTTTCTACAGCATCCCTCCTCTGGAAAGAGCCTTCTGATTTCTGCTTTGGGGACTGCATTAATGATGCCGACAGGGAACTCTCTTGCAGGTTGTTTCTTGCAGTGTACAAGGATTTTACTCTATCAAAGGGTTTCTGGCTGTCTCTTAGGGCCCAGGCAGCATTGCTGCTCTAATTCGGCCTGGTTTTCATTTAGCTTTTTACTACTTCTACCCTGGTGTGACTCCACTGACCTGCAGAGGCTTTTCTCTGATCCATGCTAAAGTAGCAGCCTGTACTTCTCTCAGAGATACAGAATTCACTCTTTCCAATCCTTCATCTCCATTTCAGTCACAATGGCCAGATGCTGATCTTAGTTTCATCAACATCTTCCTGAAAAATAACTCTGTGTGCACCTGCTGAATATGTTTAGGGACAAGCCACCTTGGAGCCTGTCTGTATGAAAGGGGTCAGATGTTACTAACAAGCAGCTATATTTGTGACGGGTCATGCATAAGCTTCCACATGTGTCCTGCTTCCAAATTCACTCCCTTGGATGCAAAATCTTTCCTCAGGGGTCTGTGTTTAAAAATTTGTTCTACAAAAGAAGGGTGAAAGGGTGACATTTGCATATCTGCAAAAGCACCATGTTTTGAGTGAGAATCTTGATAGAGCAAGGATGTCACTTTTAATGAATTCCTTTTTTGTACAAGACTGCTGAAACTTCTCATATCTGACACAACAAAACCAAAATTTTCTAGCAATACTGTTTGATGTGAGGAATTCCATTCCAAGCACTTATTTACTCAGAAGCTGATTTAAAACTTGTGAGACCTGATGCCTAATCCCAAATTCCAAGCGCTGTCACACATATCAGGTTATTGGAATTCTGGGCCTTGGTTTCCCAGATATAAAACGGCTACCATTTTCCTATGCAAAATAAATTGAGGATTAGGCAAATTACATAAAACAAAACACCTGAATCCAAATGCTGTTAATAACAGCTAATTTCCCTGTTGCTTCAAATTCTCAGAAGTAATTCAAAGTGGTAGTGATGTGTGTTTGTGTGTTAAGAAGGGAAGCAGTAAGAGCATTTATGAAAAGATGAGCAGGCTTAAGATAACTTTACCTGAAAAGCTGTCATCAGCATAAGGGATGGCTTGAATTGAATGACAGAACTATGTGTGTGTTTATTTGTAGAAGTTTAGAAGTGTAGAATGTTTATTTGTAAAACATCTGTTGGGCCCATGTATTTAAACCTCCTGGGAGCAGCTTTAAAGCTATATACCTCCGTGGCTATGCATTTTCTTTCTCCAGGTTGGTGACTAAAGATAAAAAGAAATCAAAATATGCCTAAAACAATCTCATGTGCCAATCTGGATGTGGTGTTTCAGGCTTCTTCAGATTGTAAGACTTATTTATGGTTTATTTTGTCACCAGCAATCTCCAGTAAAAACCCTGGTCTTTTATTGTGCATTTGGTTCTTGTTATATCCTAGGTAATTAGACAGAAGATCCAGGTATTGAACACACATTCCTTCACTAGCTATCTAAAATTAAAGGTAATCATAAAGACATTACGGAACACATCAAGATTTCCTTTATTACGACATTAATAAGACATTATGCATCGCACCCCATTTGATTAGCATATGGTGCCTCAGAGCAAATCAGTTAACACTGATGCATCTATTAAAGTGTCCAAGCAATATTCTGCATCTCCTAAGTGATGCACGATAAATATATTGCTGTGTGGCCACCCTCATCCAGCCTCTGCCAGCCTGACACAGCCCTTAATCTCCTGGGATGAGCTGGGTGAGCTGCAGATGGGCTGCCATCATGGGACTTGGAGGGCCCTTGCCAGAAAGAGAGAAGGAATTTGAGGGCACATTTTAAGCCTTTGTAACCCAGCTAAGCTTGCTTTAAGAGCAAGCTTGTTTTAAAGTGTGAGTTTAGTGAGGTAGAAGTAAGGCTTTCATCCCTCTGAGACACTGCTGTTAAATTACCTGGTTCCCCTGCATCCCAAAAGCCCCGTGAGCACAGTTCCCCCAAGAAGTAGTGCTGTAGCTCAGTGCCATCCTCTGCAAATGTACAGGTGAACCAGTTTCAAAACATTCCTCCCATCCTTTGTTATGGAATTGCAGCAGGATCAGTAGTGAATGTATCCTGATCCCTGCTGCAGTCAGTAAAACCTGGAATAAATACATTAATTTTAGGGTTTCATAAATTTGCGTTTTTCCTTGGGACTCAGTGGTCAAGTTTCCATCGCAGATTTGGACTCATTTCTCCTGCTCTCAGAGAATAATTCTTATTGTCTAATTCTGTCCTTTTACATTTTAAATTATGCCTTTATCTAGAATTTACTTCTCTCTTCTGCAATTCAGAATTTCTATTATTAATCCTGTGCAATATTAGAGACCTTCAGGAAGTATTATGAAAAATTCAATTTACTTTTAAAAATTTATATTCTTGTGGTAAAAAAAGAAATAAGAATGCTACTTAGAATTCAACATATTTAATTATATTTAACACATGTAGTGACATTTAAGAAACAGACTAAAGATGTGTTTGGGATTGGGGTTTTTTGGGGGGAGTGGGTTTTAGAAATTCAAGCACAATTCACAGCAAATTCTGTTGGACTGTAGCACATAACTGTGAGATTAAATCAAACAGTAAATATATTATCCCTTTTTTCCTGGACGGGAAAACTGCATCACAGGATAAGTTACATGACACAACAGAGTAACAGTAATAGCCTGGATAATTAATACATAGTCTTGTTTGCCCTAGATAAAGTCTCTGTGCATTTCTTTCTAGAGATTGTCTCTTACTGAGCAACTTCTATTGTTCAGATATTCTGCCTGAAAGCCTTTTTCACTAACTCAGTATAGTAAAGTAGGAGCTAAACACTTGAAACATTTTCTCTCTTACTATAACTTTCAGGCAGTTTAGGAATATAAAGGATCATTTTTAAGTGTGGCACATCCTATTTCTTTAAAAGAACAAGTCAAAATCTCTGATGTGCTTTTGAACTCTAGCAAAATTCACACTGCACTTTCTTTGCTTGATGACTCTTACACTGTGACAAGTTGGGGAAAGGTTGCCTGAGGTCAGCTGAATCAGACAGGAGTAAGCAAAACTATTCCTTGTCTAGTCTGTAGAGAGAGGATCACCCCGAAAAGAGAATAAGCCGTGTGTGACCACTGGGCTCCTCTGTTTTGAACTGACAACTGCCTGTCTTCCTCAAAAGCAGACTCTATAATTTATTTTTTTTTTAGAGCAATAATAGCCTTTCCTAACATGAAAGATTTTTTCTTTTCTATTTTTAGCTTTTAAAATAAAATCCCTTTTCGCAAATAAGAAATATTATCCAGGAAAAGTTCAGTAAACTGTAAATGCTGCAAAGGCTGCAGATACCCAAGAAGCTTAAAGGCCACTATCAAATGGGGAAGAGGAATGTGAGAGTGGAGGACAGAGGAAGGAAGAATATGTACTTCAGTTTGATGAGAGTCATCTGAATTTCTCTTGATGTCCCTGCAGTTCTGCCTTTCACTGGTGTCTTTCATCTGTGAAGCTCCATGTCATGCCTCACACAATCTTGGAACTGTGGGCATGTAGCAAAGTTTTTAGAGCGGGGGCAGCCTTTGTGTGTGGCACATGCATTTTTCTAGAACCCACTCTAAAAACGCACATATTCAGACACATAAAGGAAACCCATTCTGAAGCTTAACAAACACTTTGGGTTTTTTGCAACATAAAGCTCTTGTATAACTTGAAGAAAGGTGGAAAGGAGAAAATATACTTTTCTTTTCTAAATAGAAAGCTGTAAACTGCAAGGTATTTATTTAAGAGACAAGAGCTGTTCCCAAGAGCTATTTCAGTTGCTTTCAGAGTTCTCTCTGTGTTTCTCTTAGTGTGGAAGAATTTTAATATTTGTCCCCTTCTTTTTACTTTTAAATATAATGTAAGTGGATCTGTGACAGTTTGAACTCACTGCTTACATTTTCCCTGATTGAAAGGGCTGCAGGAAGATAGGATAAAATTTAGAGGCATGGGTCATAGTTTTGATAAAACACATTTCAAGAATTGCTGCTACAGGAATGCTGCAGCTGAGATTTTCACAGCTAGTAAAATGTAATCTCAAATGTTTTTGCTTGTTTTGCCCAATAAGAAATTCTTCAAAATGGGGTTAGATCCTAATTTAAAAAGCTTAAAAAGATGATTTTCAGAAGTGAGTACAAGATGGTGTGAGTTATTTCCCCACACTACTCATATTCCCATAACATCTTTAACATAAGATCAAGGGAGGCATCTCAGTTACCCAGTCCTCCCCACTGCTACCACAGCACCACCCTCGGAAAAGCTGTGTATTAATTCACGTAGGCCCTTCAAGAATATTATTCCTCTGCAGGTCACAAATCTTCATGTCTAAAGATGTTTGCAATGTGTTTGCACCTATTAGGTTTTCCCTGACAGTGCCAGGCACAACCAGCCCCATGAACAGCAGCACCCACGTTCTTTACTGTGTCCATTTGAACATCCAGGGACTCTTCTGATGAGGCTGTCTATATTAGTGTAACTTCTCCAGCTACAGAGGTTTCAGTGGCACAAGGGCTGCCTAAAAATGCTCACTGATGGTGGGCAATAGTAGCTAAGGCATTAGATGCAGGGCTGTTTAATGTAAAGGATGTGAGCTTGGACCTCTAATTCTTTGCTCTGGCACTGATTTCCCTGAAACTGTGAGCAATTTGTTTTACCTTTGAATCCTCCTTTCTCTGAATCACAGTGCTTACCTGCTTTGAGGTTTAATCAAGGAAACTGTGCAAGTGCCAGATATTGTATAAAAGCAAGAGGCAATTATTAAAAGTGGGCTTTGACTTTTTAAAGGTAGGATAACAGATGCTGGGCAATAAATCTCATTAACGATGATAGGGAAATTGTCTTATTTTCAAACTCCAACTTTTGTTACTGCTTAATACTTATTCTGGTTTCACTGTATGTTTTCCAAAAGTGCTGAAAACAACTAGATGACACAATGAGCTATTATTTCCCTAGGGTGTCCTAGCACTTTCAGATCTGTGTTTATGTTTAGGAATTATTGAAGTATATTGTTTTGATATGGCTTTAAGCAAAATGATTGGCTTTCAGATCTAACCAATGCTGAGATTTGAAATCTGTTGAGGAAAGTTGCAGTATTTTTAAACAGCATTGGAGTTAAAATTTATACAAGATATTTCACCAACCTAATATTTGTGTATGTGTGCGAATGCTTGTCTACTGACAAAAATTATTGACTTAATAGGCTCTGATTTTCCTCTCTCAATTTAGAATGGGAAAAACATGTCTCTTGTTTGCTCATGGTGGGAAATCTGCTTCCTTTCCACTTATATCAACAGCTCTGAATGTGGGGCTGCAAATCCAGCCTGGACTTGATTGCTTTCAGAAGTGTTTCTGCAGTTAAGAAGCTGCAGTGTAGCACTTGGTTCCACATGTAGAGAATCAGATGGGCTTTAGGATTCACTTTGCTCTGCTAGTGAAATGTCCCTCAATTCTGCAAGTTCAAAATGGCGATGAATTTAAAGTTAGCTGCTGCACTTGATTCACCCACTGTTCTTCTTGGATGATTTCTGTCTTGCAACAAGCAAAGGCACAGGAAATAAAGATCTAAGGTTGGGTGATTATTTGTCTTGGGATGATGGGTAAGGCATTCACACTGAGATTTAAAAAAAAAAAAAAAAAAAGAGTATAAAACTCTTGCTTGAGTAGGAGACAAAAGTGTCAGTGGTAAATTAAACCTCAACCTCAGTTTCCCTTTCCTACACAATTAGGAGTTTCAAAGAAATACCTCATGGTGTGCTTGAAAGAAAGAAGACAGATCTGCACAAGAGGGAAATATCCTTATTTAGGGTCATGAGAAATACTAATCACCAGAAGTATTAGAAGTCAAGTGAAACAGAGGTTTGAGAGAATTAGTTTTGGGGGTTCTTTTGTTTTAAAAAAAGAGATGTTGCTCTTGTAGACAGAAAACTGTGATTAATAGACATGCATGTGGTATACTTGTGTAGTCCTGGGCTTATTGGAGGTGCTGACCCACACAGACATGGGCACATCTATCCATCAGGCAGCTCCTCTCCAAGAAGTGTCCTGTGCTGATTCCCTGACTCATATTGTAAAGAGAGAGGGAGACCAGCCTTGTGCTTAGGATTTTATGATGGAGCGTAAATCAGGTCTGCCTGTACTTGACCAAGGTTGAAACCCACAGTGCTGCATGGTAATTAGATTTTTAAAAGATTTTTTTTTCCCTCTGGTTTATTTATATAGCAGTAATTACCTCCAGCACACAGTCAGAGTGACTGCTTGTCTTTCATGACCATACTTTTACCCTTTCATTTGACTGTCCTGTGCTTTTGTGGCTAATATAGAGCTTCATTCATTATCCCTGAGCCCCTTCCCCTGCCAGCTCTTGCACAGCGCACAGCAGGGAGCACAAGGTTATTCTGTGGCAGCTTAAGTGGGAGTGGATGTGAAGAGAGGAGCAGAGATGTGTCTCTCAGCACTGAGCAGGCCAGACTTCTCCCACTCCTTCCTCAGAGGCATGGCATTCCTAGGGGGAACAGAGCTTGCCTGGAGGCTGTGAGCCCATGCATCCTCTTCTTGCT
This sequence comes from Cettia cetti, assembly GCA_013401135.1. NCBI lineage: Eukaryota > Metazoa > Chordata > Aves > Passeriformes > Sylviidae > Cettia > Cettia cetti. The sequence continues at coordinate 4,118 of VZUI01088254.1, read as the reverse complement.
GTTTCTGGTGGTTCTTCCACCCCTGGCTCTTTCTGGTGTAACTGACCAGTTGTTCAGAAATGCTCCTTAATAAACACCTCATTTTTCAGCTCTCCTTCTCATGGAATCATTAAGGTCGGAAAAGACCTTTAGGATCATCTGGTCCAACCAGCACTGCCAAACCCACCACTAATCCATGTCCCCAAATACCATGCCTGCATGACTTTTAAATCCCTATAGGAATGGTGACCCCACCACTGCACTGTGTAGAGTGCTCCAATACTTGTCAATATTTTAATGAAGATTCTAAACCTCCCCTGGTGCACATATGTCTCTCTTTGCCTCTTTTCTTTCCGTCTCTTCCCACTGCCCCATTAAGTATCTTTTGAACTTGATTCTGGGTTTGATATGGATTTGACAGCACTTGTTTTATTGTAATTGAAAATTACTTGATTCTTACACTTCTCATTGTAATATGAGAGAAGGACCATCATTTAGCTTCCTGAGGAAAAAACAAACCCTCACTGTTTCAGCCGGGCTCCTGACAGGACTTGTGGCCCCTGAGAGAGGAGCCCAGGCTGGAGCAGGTTTGCTGGCAGGACTCGTTATCCCGTGGGGGCCAAGCTGGAGCAGCCTGTTCCTGAAGGCTTGACTGCTCTGGGCGTGCTTGTGAAGAACTGCAATCCATGGGAAGGACCCAGGGTGGAGCAGTTCATGCAGGACTGCCTCCTGTAGGAGGTACCCCACGCTGTAGCAAGGGGAGGGTGTGAAGAGTCCAATCCCTGTGGAGGAAGAAGCAGCAAAGACAGGGTGGGATGAGATAACCACAGCCCCCATTTCCCATCCCCCTCTAATACTGAGGTAGAGTAAATCAGGACTGAAGTTGAGCCTGGGAAGGAGGGAGGGGTGGGTGAAAGGTGGTTTAAGATTTGGTTTAATTTCTCCTCATTGCACTGATTTGCTTGGTAATAAATTAAATTAATTTCCCTAAGCCAAATCTATTTTGCCTGAGATAGTAACTGGTGAATGATTTCTCCCTGTCCTTATCTGGACTTATGATCCTTTTATTACATTTTCTTGCCACTCTCCAGCTGAAGAGGGGAGTAAAAGAGTTTTGGTGTGTGCCTGATGTCCAGACACGGTCAACCCACAATGACCCAACTTCTATCTGGCTGCAATTAGGGAAGGTGACTCTCAAGTAAGTCAATTTTCCTGAAGTCATACAAGGATCTTAAAACCATATTTGTTTTGCTAGGCCAGTGTTTGAGGTAGGAAGGACTGAGGTGGATTACTGCTGCAGCTCTCTGTGGCCATGCTCAGCAGCACAGGCTGCAGAGGGACATTGACTTCCCTCGGGACACTCCCAAGGGTTCTAGGTGCTCCCAGTTATTATTGCTTAAGGTGCAACAGCATGCTCCTGGACCAGCAGAAATGTGGGGTTTCCATGGGATATTTTTATAGCAGTTGTCAGAAGGCTTGAAGCAGAACAGCTATGAAATGAGGCATTTTCAGTACTAGAATGAGAGAAGGAGCTTGCTTAGCCACATGAGGTGGTGATGCTGCTATCAGGCTAGTGCAGTCAGTCAAACAAATGCAACTCCCTTTACAGTGGGAAGAAAAATAGAAGATTTAAAAGCATCACCAGCCTCCCCAAAAGCAAACAATGTTGGTGAGTCAATAAATGATGGAGTTCATAAAGTGCCATTTACTTCCCCCTCCGTCTGCAGCAGTAAATTCAGATCAGACTTTCAGTAGCTGTCTGGCCTCACAGGGGTCTTGATTTCTTTTTGAAAACCATGGATGACAGTTACTCCTCTTCCCCAAGCTGTCAAGAAGGAGCTGATATGACTGTCAGAGGTACAGTGTACGTGGTGTAAGCAGCGTTTCTGTTTCCACCTCACATTTGTAAATGTGGCTGCTAACATCTGAATTCAACTCATTTCTAATTATTAATTCAGTAACACCGAGCTGGCTTTCTCTTTCTGCGGAATTTTTCACTATATACCAAGTTTCCTGACAAGATCTTGAGTGAACAGAATCTATCTGTAGGCATTACCCAGGTCGTAGCTTCTAGCAGAGGAGATCAGTGGGAAAGAGAAAAGATGCTGGTGGCTCACATCTAGGGGGCAGGAGGCAGAGAGACCTCTACTACAAGATGTTGGTGTCAGCATCCAGGCCTTGGAGATCTTCAAATATACTGACTACCTGCCACCAAATCCTGGTGTCATGGGCTCAGTTGCTTCAAAACCATCACAGCACCGGGATCTCTTCTAGCCTTGTTAGTCATGCATCTCTACAGCAGTCAGAGCTTGGGAGGAACCAGGTCTAGAGCCACAGGGTCAGAGAAGTGTTTTGGTTTGAAGGAATATTAAAGATCATCTCACTAAAATGGGCATGGGCAAGGACACCTTCCACTAGATGACATTGTTAAGAGACTCATCCAGCCTAGCCTTGGATTTTCCAGGGGTGGGGCATCTGTTCTCCAAGCAACCCGTGCCAGTGCTTCACCACCCTCACAAGAAAGAATATTTTTGCTATCTTTCAGATTCAAGCCATTCCCCCTTGTCCTGTCACTAAATGCCCATGTAAAAAGTCTCCAGCTTTCTTGTAAACCTCCTTTAGGTTCTGAAAGGACACAATAAAGTCACCTTAAAGCCTTTTGTTCTCTGGGATAAACAGCCCTGACTCTCTCAGACTCTCTCCATAGGAGAGGAGCTCCACCTGTCTGATCATCTTTGTGACCTTCTCTGACTCACTCTGACATGTCCATGCCCTTCCTATGCTGGGGACCCCAGAGCTGGACACAGTGCTCCAGGAGGAGTCTTGCCCGAACAGAGTAGAGAGACCCTTCTCTGTGTTACTTGTACTTCTCTCATTCACATGCTTTCACACCTGAATGTGCTTAGTGCAGTAGAGATCAACCTGACTTGAGAAGCAATACATAACTTCTTACCATGATGCCACGGTCAGATTATCTGAAGACCAGATGCATGGCTCTCAGCACGCCACAGACCTGTCCCAACACTACTTTCTGACAGTGATTAAATGCAGTGCTGGGGTTTGTTTTTTTTTTTTGTTTTATTTTGGTTTTCAAGGGACCAAATGTGTGCACAATTTGAATTCCCAGTGTTATTTTTTTACCCTATGTAAGATAGCACTTCACATTACCATTCTTCTGCAAAAAGCCATTTTTAACAACTGCAGGTCAGGAGTCTGTTTTTCCTTCCCAGCTTCAGCCCACAGGGATTTTCATGATAACATTTAGTTTCAGAGCTGCATGCTCTATAGAGAAATGTGATTCAACTGCTGCCCTTCCTGAACTGCGTCCTTAAAGTAGAAGCAAACCTTTCATAAAGCCAGGGATGTAGGGGGACAGGTTTGTATGTGTGAGGATGGGTTTATGCAAATATATAGGGATCACCCATATGAAGAAAATTTTGCTCTGTTTCCTCAGACAATTTCTGATTTCCAAGTACTGTAGAAATCATGGTCTCTGGTCGTTTTCCTGTAGAGACAATCTGTAAGCAGTGAGGACAAGCAGTGGTGCTTTGGTAGCTGGAAACATTAGGTCGGAGTGTAGGTGAGGAGGGAGCAAAGCACATCCCATTCGGCGTGAGAGTGGAGATCATTCCCACAGCCTGGAAAACTTCCCCCAGTTTCAGTGTCAGGGTGTTACGTGGTCTCTGCCCTGACAGGGCGTCTTGGTTTAAAGACAGGTATCTGCCAAGGAAAACTGGAGTTTTCCCTGGAATGGAGAATGTAACCCTCCTTCCCTCTGAATTACTTAATTTTGCAATTAAGGGCTTCCAGGCAAAGATTTGGGAACAGGAATAGCAGTTCTTTACTGGGAATATTAAAATAAACAAATGTAGTAATACAGAAAGACAAGCAAACAAAACAAACAGGAAAAAAACTAAAAAACCCTGACAGAGTCAGGGATGTGACCTGACACCCTGGTGGTCAGGGTGCTAGAAGCAGTCCAGATGAATCCTTCTGGAGTAACAGATGTGGTTCTGTGGAGTAGAGATGATCCCATAGGAAAGTCCAGTGATGGCGAGATGGGTCCAGTCTTCCTCTGAGGAATCCAGTGTAAGACTGACTCTCTGGGGGCTTCAGGCTCCCTTTTATCCAGGTAGGAA